>CBVK0100005431.1:0-15455 GCA_900067695.1 Picea abies | reverse complement strand
CTCTTTCCCTACACGACGCTCTTCCGATCTCACGTTGAGGTATAGGTTGATGCATGGTTTGGTTTATTGGTACAAGTTTTTTGGTGCAGGTTGATTGGTACAAATTTACAGGAGTATATCTCACAGTGGTAGTGTGACAGTGGTTCCATCATTCTACTTCTACATCAAGGTGGTTGAACGGGGAAAAGACAGATGGTTGTAGCCATATTTCGGTTGTATCCAGAGGACATAGGGGGTTGTATCCTCCTTCTAGTTGTAGCCAGAGAATTGGGGAGTTGGAGCTTCCTTTAGGTTGTAGCCTGAGAAACTAGGGGGTTGGAACCTCCTTCTAGTTGTAGCTGGAAAACAAAGAAAGATGGTGCTTCCAATGAATGTAATTCTTAAATACATATAAGAAAAAGAATTATGTGGTTTTCTCCCGTTTTGGGTTTCCACGTAAAACATTGGTATATTGTGTATCTGTGTGATTTCTCATTTTCTTATTATTTATTTTCTCTGCAACTATTGGATGATAATGCTACATTGATATAACACTTGCATTTTATGGTGAAAAATGATTAAATTTATCTATTACTGATTCACCCCCCCCTCTCAGTATTCCAACATTCCCAACATGTGAAGAACCAATGGTGATGTGTACATTTTAAATTGGTAACTCAAAACAATGATAGTGGGAATTGACTAGTTAGTTGATTCAACCATGCTCGGTATTCTTCATCTCCAAGCTATGTCCATTTAGCATTCTTATCTCTAGTTGAAATTGTATATGGATGGAATGAATATATATGTTAGATAGGCCATCATTGATAAAATCTTGATTGCAAAAATATTGATAATTAAATTTATGATATTAGTAAACACATTGCACAATATGTTCGAACACTTGACCAAATATTTATTAATTAGAAGCATGGAATATTTTCTCCAATACACGTGCAACCAACCACTTTATAAAAAAAAAATTTAATTAAGAAATAAATTTTAATTAATTCCATTTAAAATCCAAAAATTCAATTACTCAATTATCTTTTTCTTACACCCCAAGGGGAAATCTAAAGGTAGTCCGAATGCAATATGCCTTTGAAAAGAAATTAGTGGTCTATGGAAATTATATTTTATTAACAAATCATCATCAATGTAAGACACTCAACCCCTTAAGTGCCTTTTTAAGGGATGGGGTGTTAAAATTTTTCTTTTCCTCAACCATCTTAAAGCCTCTTATTGAGGGCACCATCGTCTTCTTCTCGTCAAGAGATTTCCAATAACTTCCATCATACTCAAAATCGAGATCTTGATAAAAATGATATAGCCTTCTAAATTTCCTTAGGCCTTCATTGGCAAAAGCCACCTCAATGTCATGTGGCATCCATGGGGCTACCTATCACTTGTGCCTTTTGACGCGGCATCGACGTGACACCTTTCATGTAGCCCATTGAACCTCCAAATATACTACTCATATTCACTCGATACATTTTGTTTCCATCAGATTTTTCTCCATCAGAGTCACACTCCACTCTAATTGTCACACTTCGATCAGTGTACACTCCAACAGATCCAACGGTCCTTAGAGTTGGGAATTCTATGGATTTGATTGCTTTGGAGTTCCTATCTCGCAGAACATTTAATGACCCTCTTACACTGCTTCTATGCTTAGATTAAGTGGGGCCCATGAATGTATAGATGTGAATGATTCTCTTCATCTTCCTTATCAATGAACATCATTCCTCCTCGAAGTCCCTCCCTTCAGAGTTCACCCATTCTAGTGACTTGGACCACTCTGAAAGACCCACTTCAAGGGAACTACCCCCATCGAATCTATTGATGATAATTATTATTTTCATAATGAAATGAAAATGGATATATAACAATGAAATATACAAATATATTGCAATAAACACAGAAATACATTGATGCACAATTTTTATTAATGAGAAAATGTACAGAAACAATAAAATTATAGAGTGAATGACTCACTAGAATGGTGGAAACTTATCTTTTAGAAGAGATTTTATGGATACACTCATTCGAAAGAAGATAAGGATTTCTACAATAAGTCTCTAGAGGTATTTTTAACATAAATAAAATCCAAAATCGTAACCCTGGAAGATGAAATGCCAAAAGGTTTGCGGGCCCCGATGGGGGTAGTTGGTACACAACTTCCCAAGGGCATAACTTTTGCATACGATCTTTGTTTGGGGCTGTAACATACCCAGCTACCCACAGGCCAAGATATGCCACTTAATCCGACTACAACACACCCAGCCACCCATAGGCGAGGCATGCTGCAGTACAGGGAGTCACTTCACAGTGACTTATCTCAATTCAAATCACTTCTAAGTTAATTAAGAGGCATGAAAATCACATGCATAAGACAATATCCATGCCACAACATAAAAGAGATAAACAACGTGCCATGCACAACAAATATCCATCATATAGGCACATTAGAAATACATATCTTATATATAATTGAATACACAACGAAAATAAACATTACACGGAAAACAAAGAGAGCACTTATCTTTGCAAGTAAACGTTCACCAACTGGATTTAGACCAAGGAAGTACCTCCCAACCATAGACATTGATGTTCATTTACCATCAACATCAGGTCACCCTCGATCCAGGGCTATGAATCCATAAGGATGGGTCCTATTCCAAGTCTAAACACACAACAGTTGGCTAAGTAGCTCTTAGGTTTCCAAAACTCACAACAAATCCTAATTTCTAGCTCTCTTTCCCCCTCAACCTACACAACCCCAAGAAATGAACACATTTCTCTACCATGTAGTCCATGAGGTTGTTCTATTTCTCTCCAGGGATCCAGTGCTACTGGTGAGTAAATCTCCCTACTAGAAACTCCAAGGAATCTCAGTTGTGGACAGTTCCATCTGAACTACCATCAAGCTCATGCACATAGGCATCCATTTCCTCATGGAATGATTAGTAAATCATTACAGTCATTCAATGATGGATCTCCTCTTCCTGCCATTTGTTTCCATGCTCAAACCAGGAGCACACAAACTAGCAATAGTGAGTGAAGATGAAGAAGAACATGGGAACATAGGAAATAAGATGAACCAGGGGAAGAATGATCCCCTAACTCCACCCCAATCCACCGTCCCATTCATATCCATGCACAAACCAAGAGCATACGAATGCAAGAGTGAGGCTCCCAAAAATGAAGAGTGGAAAAAGTGTAACAATGAATGAATAAGAACAAGTGAACCCCCACCCAAACCAAATATGGGTTTATACAATTACTTGGAAAAACAAAACCATATGGCCTCCCCCAAGAAGCTCATGTAACCCCATTCTCCATAAAATCAATTATGGGTAAATAAAATAACAATAAAAAGAATTAGCACCTCAAGGCCCCTCTCTAGTGGAATCATAGCCCCATATCTCTTTTTTCCTTTTTCGTCTTGCAGCCAGCGGTGTATTTTATTAATGTATATGAAGTATTACATTTCCTAGGAACTCTGGCCCCTTTCCAAGTTTATCAAATCACAATCCTAAGTCATATTTACATAATACATTATAGTTCATAAGGGTTACAACGGGGATGTTACATCCCCCTCCCCTTATTTTGGCACTGTCCTTAGTGCACAACACCATTCCAATTTTATTAACATTACAAATCCAGGCCCTTTGGCCTTAATCCACACAGGCAATCTAGCCCAATCTTATATACATAGGTACTCTAGCCTAAAATTAAACATGTATGCATAGGCATTCTGACCCAAAACATGTATAATGATCTTCAGAAATTATATTTCTGGCAGCAGTTCCAACTAGCAAGATCTCCTTCCCTCTCAGCCCTACACAACCCCAAGAAATGAAACCCTTTTCTCTGCCATGCAGTCCCTTAGGAGGTTCCACTTCTCTCCAGGGATCCAATGCACTCAGCTAGGAAGTTTTAGAGTCATGGCTTCCAGAACCCTACTTGTAGCAAGTCCATTGGAATTTCTTCCTTCCATGCCTTTGTCATTTAGTTGCTCCAACATCACCTTATTTTCTCTCATAGTCTGGTACTTTTCTATATCCTCAACATTCATCGGTTTCCTACAACATTTCAAATCAGGGAGCATGTCAATTCATAATTTTTGCATAATTTTTTTATTTTTGTTCATAATCTAAGACTAAATTTTCATAATCCAGTACAATACTTATCTGTGTGGTTCATGGATCTGCATCCATATGGTTGTCTCATTAACTTGTCTCATTATTTTCCTTTGACATACCCATTGTGTGCATGACCCCAATCAAGAGATATCAAACTCTCATATTCCTTGTGGTCACTCACCTTCCAAATCTAGGCTCAGGAATCCCCTTCTCTACTATATAGTCCCTTGGGCAATCCATCTTTCCTGACCAAGGATTTCTTGCACAAGAAGATTTCTAGAGTCTTTATTGAGTCTTACAGTCGAGGCAACTCTCTGGTGTGTGTTACCACAACACAACATATTCTATGGTGATCATAGCTTACCATAGGATCCACATGTCCCAAAAATATCCTTTTCCATTCTTTTGAGCTTGCATATCCAACATCTCATATGTATTATACACATAAAGTCATCATGAGATATCATTATAACCATTTCCAACATAAATGTCAAATTTGTTTTATACAGGAATTTTCCAAGCATGGGTTTTTGCTCATAATGGTTGGCTTTGCAGCTGTAGATATCAATATTCCTTATGGGTTTACATCCCTACCATATCCAAGACCATTCTACCTGCAATTTCTTCAATTTACATTCATCCAAAACAATTCATCGGTAATTATCAAATCATAATTCCCAAATTTGTTTTATATAGGAAAAGTAAAACTTCTAGACATGAGCTTTTGCTCATAACAATTTGTCTCTTGCAGGAATAGGCATTGGTATTCTTTATGGGCTTACAACATTGCCATATCCAAGACCCTTTCCTCCTGCAATTTCAACATTCCTCAGCCAAACAAATTGTCAATATCTCATGTACAAGATATATATATATATACAATGAATTCAAAACAAAATCACAAAGTGCTCTCAGAATTGATTACAACTACAATTCAATTACTTCTATTAATCCAACTATCAATTGGAATGAACTCATCATTACATACACATGTATTATCAATCACATAGAATTTTCATAATGCAACGATTAATACGATAACAATCAATGTGCCAATACCCATGGCCCCATCTACACAATGAATCCATGCATTGACTACATAATACCACATAACTATGTCATGCATTCCACCATGATGAGTTGGAAGGTCTAACCAATGACTCAACACATCATCCACACACTTCCTACTGCTTACCTAACTATTTGGTTACCTTCCTTTTCCACCCAAACACAACACCAAGAATACAATCCTTAAGTGCTATTCAGTGTTGGCAAAGAGGTTGCAATCCAAACATCACATATACAATAGATACCATTGAGCACTTACATAGTGCTATAGCCCTTCCATATTGAACCATATTATGGTCTTACACATGAATACCTCTATAGATATTCATTGTTATAGAAGGAGTATGTCTCCTGAATTAACCCGGTTATGATCCCATAACCAATCATAACATAATATGCAAACAAAATTTTATCTAAATGCATTCTAGCATCAACAACATTTTCATACTCTATGCCTTCGGCCATTATGTAGCAATTTCAATATTGAAATTAGTTGATGGAATTCTTACCTCAAACCCCTTCAACATGTATGCATCAACATAAAATTAATGCATACCTGCCTCGTTGTTATCAACCTACTTGTTTCTATCTGACCAATTGATATTTATAGAAGCTCACAGACTTCCTCCTTCATCATTTTGATCACCATTCCTACCACCCTCATGGGTCTTCACCTAGATGAAAATCATAAGCAACAACAACATCCACGTCTTTAACCCTGCTATATCATTTTTCCTGAATACATAATCCATCATTAGTCATACTCAATCATTATCTCATAATAATAGACTATTCTAAGTTCACAAGCATGTTATATGCATATCCAAGCATGTACATATGCAAAATTACACATCCATATGCACCAAGCATTTATTTTCGGCATGCCTACTAATGCATATGCATTGTAACTTCATTGTATGCCTTATGCACTCTAGTGCATTTCTATTTCAATTCACTTATTTATTTATCTATTTATGTTGTAGTTGGTTGTCCTTGAACTCCTTCAGACCTTGCTTCCTTTTGTGCTCCCATTCTTCTCATCTGCACTGTGGTTCCCTAGGTATGAACACTTTTCCAGCCATGTTCCACTTGGCATTCTTTCCCACTTAGTACCATTCCCCAATGGAAATCCATTTTCATTCAGTGCCACCTTTCAAGTGAGAGAGCATTCCAATTTCTATGCCTTGGGATCCTGCTTCTAATGTGAACTTTGATATCAGAAGTGGATTTATTTCACTAAGTACGTTTAGACAAGTAGATAAGTAATATCTAACAAATCCTTCCCTGGAACTCCTATGCTTGACACATAGAGATTATTCACACACCACCCCTTAAGCTCTTTCTTTTCTTCCACATCAAGCTTGCAACTGTCTACACATCTCTACCTTCAAGGCTATGGAGCCTTACTTTTCCTTTCTGTGCCCATTAATGACATTCTTCATCTTCTAGATTCATGTCCCATGTGGGGATTCTTTCTTTTGTAGTACCTACAATTTATTCGCATTCTAGAGTATCAACATAATAATTCTTCTATTATGCTCTTCTCAAGTTCTTTATCCATTTTCCATTACATTCTTTGTAGCTCTTTATTACCTCATCCAAATTCTGTAAGCAATGTCATTCCTCCATGACCCTAACATATGATCCTATTCTTGAATTGATCTAGTTATACCTCTAATCCTGAAAAACCTACAATCAACCATCTTGTTAGAACTATACATATCATACAAAAAATGTCAATTAAATTTACAGGTACGTGTTTTGTTTAATTCATGAAGAAAATTGATATCAATTATAATAGTTATCCAAAAAAAAGAATGATTCTAGGTCCTTCTCCTCTGATTCATCTTTTCAACGACTGAAATGTCACCCCAATTAGATATCAGAGTTGAAATTTAGGGTTCCCTGAAAAACCTTTCAGCCCCTTGAGCTAATACATAAAATCAAAAACTACAGAGGTGCTTCCTTCAAACCATGTCCACGTGACTACGGCTCGGAACCACGAGATTAATCACCCTTTAACACCCCGCTCTATGCTTTTATAAACAGGAGATTGCATGAACACCAAGTCTGAGGGTTGGTAGCTCCCAGACCCTATTTTCCTTAGCATGAGACCAGCGCTGGGACCAAGTCCTCTGGAATTCGGCCTTTAGCTGTTTTCCCCTGTCAACTTTTGTTTTCCCCCGAAGTTGCACTTCATCGAAGCCTTTAATAAATTCACTAGAAAAAAAAAACGAATGATCGAGATTTAATCTCTTGATGAATGGATAGTCTTGCCCTCATCTAGAGGCTTCAACGATATCAGCGGATATGACTTAATCAAGCGTTGAGACATACAATGCTCAACCAATTCAAAAATTTGGCACTCTGGGGTATTTCCATTCCCAAATCTTCCACTTCCCCGTAGTGGAAATCCTCTGAAGTACTTACCTCTGCTCCCTCTACTAGATCCAATGGTCACAAGAACTCTTGAAGGGTCTTAGATCAATGGACCACATGAATTCACTACTTCGGGACTCCGAGACATTTCAAATCTTGAGTCACTCAACTCCCTAGAGTGATATCTATCAAAGTGCTTATGCCATCCTTCCATTGCTTGATCTAACGGTTGAGAAAGGTCCCAAAGGGATCTTAGATTGATGGTCTGCATGCCTTCATGACTTTTGGCTTGGACACATTTTACTTGTAGAGACTTGAAAACCCCCGGAGTACCAAGTCTCTGGACTATGAGATCTACTGCCACATGTCTTCTGGGATCAATCGTTGATATGTACTCCAACCTTTAGGCCTTCGATAGTTCTCAACCCAACGCAAAATGTCACATATGTTTCCTCTAGAGTGTTGAGTCCCTGGACTGCATGATCTTTTGCCACGTGGCGAAATACTAGAAGGGGACACATGGCCCAATCAGGTGGGTGACACATTTCACGTTCTAAATGACATTTCAATCTTTAGTAGGTTCAAAAATCACTGACATATGGCACACATCCCATGTGTCCATGTCATCCCAGTTGATGTCAGTGAGCCATGTCACTTCGAAATTTTGGGCTTCGAAAGATTTTATGCTTGCATTCCTCAAATCTCTCGAACTCTGAATTTCTAAATTGCTTAACCTTCTAGGGTCCACATCACCTCTAAGTGAAATCATCATGTGCCACCACTTTATCTCTTCAAGCCTCGTAACTTCATGCTTCGGGAGTTTCCACACTAGCACACTCCAATTCTCCTGAACTGGCCAATCTGTCGACACATGTCTCCCTTAACAAAAAGTCTGGATTAACTTCGGACTTTGGGGCTTCAGAATATTTCTCCTTAGCAAACTTTGTTCCTCTCTAACATTGAACTCCCGGACCATTGTGAGATATATGGCTCACAATCACCCATGCATATATATGAAGACCCTCAACACTCCTGAAACCCACCACTCTATCCAACAGTCGATGAACTTCGGGAGATTTCACATCAGCACACTCCATTTCTCCTGAATGTCAAAATTTTGAACTAGCCAATCTGCTAACACATGTCCCTTTTGATGAACGGTCTAGATGAACTCCAGACTTCGAAACTTTGGGAGTTTTCGCATCAACACACTCCATTTCTCTTGAATGTTGAACTTTCAAACTAGTTGACCTACTGACACATGTCCCTTTTGATGAATGGTTCGGATGGACTCCGGACTTCACAACTTCAGGAGTTTTCACATTAGTACACTCCATTTCTCCTGAACGCCGAACTTCCGAACTAGCCAATCTGTCAACACATGTTCCTTTGTGTGAATCGATGACCACGAGTGATTGTGGAGACTCAACTCACTCACTCTTTAATTTCATTGTCAATCCTCTCAATGTGAAGATGCTCATTCGTAGTTGGATCGACATCCACTGTTGATCTGTTGATCTATAAAGATAAACGATCCCAAGTGATTGCGGACTCAAAACTTGCAGAAACTTTAATTTCCTTCCCGATCTCCACAATGGTTCCACACGATCAATCTCCCTTCAATGAGATCAGATGTTTGTGACTTAAAACTACTCAAACTTTTTCTTCGCCTTCATCAAAAGACGCTTTTTCGCCTACCCTCTGATCCAACGATCCGCGATCTCTCTTGATCCCACAATGGAAATTTCTCTTGAATTCGAAAGGGACGGTCATGATCCCTCGATCCCTTACAAAGGATTTCTAATGTTCTAGCTCCTATGTAAATTATGAAACATCATTCCTCCTAATCTTTTCAACTTCAAGGTCAGAATTTGATCTCAACCACGAGATATACCCAGCCCATTGTTTCAACCAGAAGCTATGATACCAATTTTTAATATACCCAACCACCCACAAGCTGGGATACACCACTTAATCCGACTACAACACACCCAGGCACCTGCAGGTGAGGCACGCTGCATTTCAAGGACTCACTTCACAGTGACTTATCTCAATTTGAATCACTTCTAAGTTAATTAAGAGGCATGAAAATCACATGCATAAGACAAGATCCATGCCACAGCATAAAAGAGATAAACAACGTGCCATGCACAACAAATAACCAACAAATAAACACATTAGAAATACATATCTCAAAGATAATTAAATACACAGCAGAAATAAACATTACACAGAAAACACAGAGAGAAATTATCTTGCAAGTAAACGTTCACCAACTGGCTGTAGATAAAGGATGTACCTCCCAACCATAGACATTGTTGTTCATTTACTCTCAATAGCAGGTCACCCCTGAGCCAGGGATATGAATCCAAAAGGACAGGTCCTATCCCAAGTCTAAACACACAGCAGTTGGCTAAGTAGCTCTCAGGTTTCCCAACCTCACAACAAATCCTAATTTTCAGCTCTCTTTCCGCCTCATCCTGCACAACACCAAGAAATGAACACCTTTCTTTTCCATGCAGCCCCTGAGGCTGTTCCATTTCTCTCCAGGGCTTCAGTGCTACTAGTCAAGAAATATCCCTACTGGAAACTCCAAGGACTCTTAGTTGTGGACAGTTCCATCCGAACTTCCATCAAGCTCATGCACACAAGCATCCATTCCCTCCTGGAATGATCAGTAAATCATTACAGTCATTCAACTATGGCTCTCCTCTTCCTTCCATTCGTTTCCATGCTCAACCCAAGAGCACACGAACTAGTAGTAGTGAGTGAAGAGGAAGAAGAACAAGGGAGCAAGGGAAAGAAGATGAACCAGGGGAAGAACGATCCTCTAACTTCAACCCAAGCCACCCTCATGCAGCAATTCATATCCATGCTCAGACCAAGAGCATATGAATGCAGCAAGAGTGAGGCTCCCAAAAATGAAGAGTGGAAAAGGTGTAACAATGAATGAATAAGAACAAGTGAACCCCCACACAAACCAAATATGGGTTTATATAATTTCTTGGAAATCAAGAACCACATGGCCTCCCCCAAGAAGCTCATGTAACCCCTTTCTCCATAAAATTAATTATGGGTAAATAAAATAATAATAAAAAGACTTATCCCCTCAAGCCCCCTCTCTCGTGGAATCATAGCCCCCTATATATTTTGTCCTTATTCGTCTTGCAGCCAGCGGTGTATTTTATTAATGTATATGAAGTATTACATTTCCTAGGCACTCTGGCCCCTTTAAAACTTTATGGTCTCACCAACCTAAGTCATATTTACATAATACATTATAGTTCATAAGGGTTAGAACTAGGATGTTACAAGGGCACATGATAGTTTATTTTAAAGGTCTATTTGAGGAATACACATTTTTTCATCAAACTATAGCCAAAGGTTACAATGTGATTGTGGTGGGCCCAAAAAATGCTGTTTAGGGCCTCAAAACAACCCCAGAAATTTAGGACCTGAAAATATGTAGAAACACTGCCAAGGGGGAAACCCTTGTTTTGAGCCGATGGAATAGGTGGGTAGCCACCAATTTCCGCCTGGTTCAATCCTCTTCCCTTAGGAATCAATGGTATCCATTGAGTCAAGTCCCCGAGTGTTGGCCCTTGACCAAGTTTTGTAGATCCTTGGTCATGTTTGACCTACTTTTGGGACTTCGATAGGTTGTCGAAGCAGAGATCGCAGGATCTTGGACCCTTTTTAGGGATTTTTGGGTTTTGGGCTTATTTAACGGGTATGGGGATGTCGTCCCATGGGTTTACCCATGTTTAGCCATGATTTTGTAATGTATAAATAGATGTCTAGGCGATGTAAGAAGAGGCATCTGTGTGGTGTATGGAGTCTAAGTGCAAATGTTAATTGTAATTTCTTTGTGGATACTGTGTAAGACTTGCAGAGCTAAGTGCATGTGATCATAAGAGACTGTGGAAGGCTTTGTGTTGTAACTGAGGGAAGGAGGATCTAGCAGTGTGTGCAGATCTCCTATTATATGTAGAGTTGGTTTTGAGGCTCTATGCATGTAGGAAGATTGAGAGAAGCTAATAAAGAAGATGAAGAGTTGGTGGATGTAGCCCCGGGGAGGGGGTGAACCATGTATATCCTTTGTTATGGTTTCTCTGTGCCTTATGTTGTGATATTGTTGATATTATTTAGCCTTAGTGCTTTATGTATGTTAACTAGATCTATGAATGCTTAGTGCTGAATAATGTGAATGAATGCCAGATATGACCTATGTGATTGTTCTTAGTACCTAAACCTACTAGATCTAATCTGTTTCTTTATGCTAAGTGTTGTTAGATGTTAGATCTGGCTAAATATTGCGTTGATCTATTGTCAGGGTTTTATCTGTGAAGTAGATACTGGTTAAAAACTAATGAATTGTAGCTGCTAAGTGCTCTGTTAAAGTGTTACAATCACAGATTGATGTCCCAGCTAAGGTTGCAGACACTGGAGTCATGCAACCACCCCTTCCTCTATGTCGGGTGAGACTTCATCTACTTCGCAGGTGTTTCCAAAAGGGTTGGTAGTTAGGGTTTTGTTGGTGTGTTTTTGTAGTGTTGAACCCTGGGTCTGCCCCTGTGCCAACACTGAGAAAGATTTTGTTGAATTTGAACCTTGGTGAGTTTCTTTCCTTGATAAAGAAGTCGTCTTACTTAGCTTGTTGAAGGATGTTATGAACTTGTTCTTGGAGGGATTGTTTAACCAATTTGGTTGCATGATCTTCCTGAGTATGGGAGGACTCTGTCAATGAAGATGCAAGATGAATAACATGAAGGGATTTATCATGACTTGGTTTGACTAGAAAGTGTGGAGGCACCTCCATAGGTGCAATAGAAATATGTTGGTGTTGTTGTACAATCTTGTTGATCTGCTTATGTTGGATAGAAGGATCTTGGGCTAAGGCTGCAGTAGTTTCATTGTCCTTCTCTTCTGACCAGATTGTGAAGAGGCTAAAATTTCTAGTATGAGAGATTATTTTGGCACTATTTTGTCGGGATAGTTCGTGGGTGTATTGTTTGTGTGACTTTTGCTTGTGCTAGTTTGGTTTTCATTCATGCAATAAAGATAATTAGCAAGACAAGCATTGTGTTTTATTGATCATCATTCATACGCAAACAATGAAAGACATATTTATGATTGATTGTGCATATTAGAAGGCGTTTAAAAGTTTTTGCATTACGTCAAGATTTGATTGAGAAAAGAATCGTTTGAGGGCATTCCGTATTTGTGTTTGTTAGTGAAAATAACTTTCTCTCTCCCTTAGATAGATGTTCATCGAAATAAAATGACTACTTATCATACTTGATGCACTCTTTGGGTCTGAGTCATAATTCCATTTGTTTCACTTCCATGCACCCCTTTGCGTAAAGAACGGCCATAAAAAATCAACACTAATTAAAAGTTATCTAGAAATTTTTCTTTTCTAGGATCCTCCACCAACAGTAGATTAGGCATAGTACTTTGGATTAGGGCTGTGAGCATAACTCTCCAAATTTTCTAAAACAAACAGTAGCATCCTGAGTTAGGGAGAGTCAAATCCAGTTATCGTATAAGTCTTCCTGGGATCCCCCTCTCACACAGGGGTTATGCACGAGGTCGCATTCGGGTAAGTTACGGGGACTAACCCTTTGTGGTTTAACTGATTGTGGTGGTCAGATCATATTATGGGGATCACTTTGAGGTAAATCCACAATTACTGCGTGGAAGCCTTTTAGTTGGTTTCAGGATTGATACCCTGCCCGTACGTTCAGATCGGACTGTTGACTGTTCCTGCCCAGGGGCTGACTGCGAATTGGTAACCTTAGTGGCCATAATATTTAGGGTCTTACACAAGGTGACGGTGATGGGAAGTCTCATTGTACCTGGAGCATACATTGGTCAAACTCACTCGGGCACCTTGGAGGGTAAATCCACAATTACTGCATGGAATCTTGCACCAAGGCGTAAGTCCATTAAGCAGGTCGCCATTGTAACTATTCCACCCTATCCTCGCCCCTTCTGGACTTGATCACGCGACGTTGGATTTCATCACCAACTAGTACGGTCATCAAAAGAAGGTCATGTTTGCTTGGTTGTGATTCTTAGATTTTTTAGAGTGTGTTGTTTCTTTTCGTTAGTTGGCCATAGATTTCTTTCGCCAACTCTTTTCCGCCAACATCGATCCTCCACGCTGCTTGCAGAGGCTACAGGGACTTCCTCCAGAGAATATGGAAGGAAACACCCCTCTACCACCTCATTATATGGAAGAATCCCCTCAACAGAGCAAGGTTCATAATGCTACAACTTCCCAAGAAGAAGTTCCCATCCCTTTGGAGAATTTTTGAATTGTCTCAGAATCTCCGGAAGCTTATCGCATTTCGGAGGGATATGAATGACAGATCCTCCACCTGAATTTCACCAGAGAATTTGTTGTCATCAATCCTTCTGACATTCCAGCCGGGTCTTCTCAAAACCCTTTAGCCAATGACCCTTTTTGGACTGCAGACGTCGTTCAGAGTCCACAACGCTTGGTGTGAGATCTTTATGGAATAGGAGAAGGTGCCGATGCATATTTTTCCTATACTGTACCCCCAAATCACTTCACCAGTACTACCAATTTTACAACCACACCAACCGTTGGTCCAAACATACCATCCATTGGCCCAAGGTCTACTATTCCCCTCTAGACAGCCCATTCGACAATGGCCCTACACATTCCGACTATCCCTGTCAGCAATGCAGTAGTTAATCAAGCCCCGATTGGCACACCTGCAACACCAATATGTACACTCCCTTTTGGATTTAGGGCATTGAATTCTTCGGCTACCACCATTTCCCAAACCACTACCCAAATTGTATCGGGAAGTTCCATACCTATCCAACAACCCGGAGGGACTGGTCTTGGTGGTCTTAACCTGATCAGCGGCACCGGTCAGTCATTGGCATCTAGATTTCAAATCCAGGGAACTCTACCTCAAACTGGGGGGCATCCTCCCTCCGGAGGACAAATTCCATTCGGAGGGAACCCTAATGCTGGGGGGAATCCTCCCATCGAAGGACAAATCCCATTCGGGGGGCAGCCTCAATCCGGACTACACCATCAACCACAAGGACAAAATGTGTCCGCCGCACCCAATCCGTGGAGCATCCCTTTTCAAGGAAATCCACATGCCTCCATGGGACAAAATGTTCAGACTCCGCAACAACCCCCTTATGGACAAATGCCAAACCCACCCTATAATCCGCAAAACCCATCCGGTTATCCTCCGCTCACACATACTTCTCAAAACATCTCAAATCCTATGTACCTTGGTCAAAACCAACCTCACATGAGAGGGCCCACGAGTTATAATTATCCACATAACCTAGTATTGGGCCCCATTGGTGTCCCTCTGCCACACCAGCATTACCCACAGGTTAACCGGCAACTACCTTTTTTAGCCACCTAGACCTTCCAGACTTGTCTCGGTTAACAAATGATCCCATTTATCATTCTCTGGTTTGGCCAGCTATTCCAGCTAAACTCCCTTCTGATATCCCAAAATTCGACGGAAATCCCAGAGAAGACCCAAACAATCACGTGATGACCTTCCATTTGTGGTGTTCATCCAACTCCCTCATGGACGATTCGATTCGTTTGCGTCTTTTCCAATGAACACTTATGGGTTCCGCAGCGAAATGGTATACTGAATTACCACGTGCATCCTTTCACAATTTCAACTCCCTTGCCATGTCCTTCCTCACACATTTCCAACTACCCATTCGGTACGAGACAGGTACTGAACTATTAACCTCTCTTCGTCAGACAACTTCCATACATATCTCCAATCATATCCATGAATGGAGACGATGACGAAGGCTAATCAAAGCGGTCATTCCCGATCAATTGTTAGCAGAATGGTTCACGAA
>CBVK0100005430.1:0-15456 GCA_900067695.1 Picea abies | reverse complement strand
GGGGGGGGGGGGGGGGGTGAATTAGTATTGCCTACTTTTTCTTTTTCACTTCATCCATATTAAGAACACATATTAATTATTCAATTAAGAAATATATGATCAACAACAAACGCTTATGAACACAAGATTTTATCGTGGAACCCAACAGGGAAAACCACCAACTCTTTTCTCATTAATAAAAAGTTATTTTACAAAACTGTTTTCAATCTACAACTTGATGGAGAGACAATCCCCAAGTTTCTCCAGCTACAACTGAAGGGATGCTTCCACACCCCATTTACCAGCTACAACTGGAAGGATGCACCCACACCCTCATTCACCAGCAACAACTGGTAGGAGGCTTCAACCCCTTGTTTAGTCAGCCACGACTGACAAGGAAGCACCAACTCCCTCTGTTCACCAACACCAAATGGTAGGAGGCTATGACCCCCTGTTTAGTCAACTACAACTGACAAGGAAGCACTAAATCCCATGCAGGCTCCAACCTGCCCTTGAACCACCCAACCACCCTTAGTTTATAATGTAATTCAATCTCTTCTGCTCTTCATCGAATTTGACTCATGTAGCCATTGTTGTACTTGCTGCTTGTCTGTTGCAGCCTCTGCTTGTATGGTCTTCTTTATTAAGTTCTGGAGTGCATAACTGTTGCTTTGTCTTCTTTTGTTCTTTATCTTCAATTAGACATTGACATGCATCTTAGAACGAATAGTTCTTCATCTTGGACTTTTCTCATGTTTTAGATCTTCCAATGTGAACCACATAGACACTTTCTTCTCACCACTTTTTCTCGTTTATATAATCTTGAAACATGTGTAAAATTTAAAACATAGTGTCCCTTTATTTGAACCATTGTACCTTTTCATTTAAAATGATAATCTAAACTTTAATTAATATCATTTTTCCTTTTTATTCTTTATTCATATTTTCATGATTTAATTCTCTTTTAATCATGACTGTGTATCAGTTCATTTTCGTTTGTCATGAGTTGATCACATTTTATTTATGTTTACCGTGAATACCTTTCATAAATTGATCATGACATGGATCAATTTTATCCGTATACTTGTTCACGGATCTCCATTAATTTCACAGAGACCAGATACTATGGAGGTGCTTCCTTCAAGCCATTTCATATGACTGTGGCATAGAACCACAAGCTCAACAATTTCGACAAAGTGTTACACTCTGCAATGTCAAACCTTTTTACCATATGACCAATGACAGTGACCTCACGCTTAGGAAAATAGACCAAATGAGTGTTTGAGCACTTCTCAATTCAACACCCACGATTCATCCTCCTAACGATATAGATGGTTGACGGGGTTTCTTCGTTTTCCCTTCGAATCATCGTGACTTCCAATATTACAAAACTCACGATCACAAAATCGCTAAAAAAATTGGACAATTCATATTACCCAATGAGATGGACGGTTGTCAGAATTTCATCACTTTAACATTTGGGTCTTTGTTACGTCCAACCTTTCAAAAATCTAGATTATGATATTGTCGATTTCATCTCGAAACCATACGACCAACTTCGGTGACCAGGTGCTAGACTGAACACATGCTTTGAGCACTTTATTAGAGTCAACGGTCATGATTCAATCACCCACTAATATGGACGATTGTCGATATTTCGGCGCTTTTCCCATCGAGTCTTCATGAGCTCCAACAGTTCAAAAATATCGATTATGATATTGCCGAAATGATCGGACGACTCACATTACATCTCTGAACTAGATCAATGGTTATTGTTTAATCCTTACACTATCCTTCCACTGTTGTAGTTTGACGGATATGACTTAATCATGCATTGAGATGGATGGTTGTCGTAATTCAGGATTCTCATTGTGACGTAACTTGTTGAGATGGCATTGGCCGAGTGGCTCCCATGTGTCATTCAAATTCACGATATACACGTGCCAAAAATGATGAATCATCTTGACACTTGTCATTTCCTTATTGTGCCACGTGTCCTTGTTGACGTAGTCTACTAATGTGTTATGCCACCTATCCTTCTCAAATCAATGGTCCTTGTTCCTTTGTGATCTGACGGCTCAAATATTATTGGGTCTTCATGTTTCGCGAGTTTGGAGGACTACCTTTGACTTTTTTGATCTTCGATTCAGCGAAATTCCAATCACTTTCCACGTTTCCTCTTGATCCAATGGATCAGATCATTTCACTACTTTGGAGTGTTAACTAACTCCTGGGCTTATCCTCCTTGCAGCTCCACTGGATTCGACGGCTGATAGGTATTCTTGAAGCAAATCAACGGTCACAATATTTCAATGGTCTTCAAGCCCACGGTCATTCAAATGACCGATGTGGGTTGTATCAGATGATCAACATGGTCAAACTCTTGATCAGATAGATGCTGAGCTTCTCATTTTGATCGGACTACTGCTGCGGCTTCTCGCATTTTCGCATTTCAGGATTTCGAGCAATTATCGTCATTGTTTCTCCGAATAATGAATCCCTGAATTTGTTGATCCAATGCGACGTGCCCACCTTCCAACCGATGGCTAGGATCTCTTTGCGACCTCTCATATCACAATTTCCCACAACACTTATGTTTGAATTTTCCATTCTTCAAGTCAGTGAAATGACAACCCTTCGCCACGTTCCATCCTTGACAACGAACGGTCCCGATGCTTTTGGAACGATCAACAGCTATGATCCTTTTGGTACGATCAATGACTTTGATCTTTTCGAAATGATCAACAGATGTGATCTTTTTGGATGATCTGACGGTCGAGAATGACTTCATGAATCATGACTTTGAAATTTCATTTCTTGTTTGATCGACAGCTAGGATCTCTTTGATCCAATGGTCTGGATCTAATCTCAATTTCACATTTTGGTATTTCATAGGTTAGAGCACCTCCCTTCTTCTGACTCCTGATTTCCCGAATTCATTCCCACAAAAGGTATAAACGGTTCACGTTGCTCCTCATATTTAGATTTTAGATCTAATGGTCTTCATCGCTCCTTCTCCCGAGCTTTGGATTTTGAATGAGTTCGTCTCTTATACTCCTTGCATCTATGTTGGATCTAACGTCCCACGGTTATTTGTTCCTGTTGTCCCCAACAATCTCTATCGTCCATCAAGATTATCAATGGCTCCTTTCTCTGAACTCGATGCCAGCCCTTCTGATCTTAACTCAACTCTCGTCCTTCATCTGAGCTCTTTCAAGCCTCTATCCCTCCCAAGATTTTATCATTGGATTGTTGATCCTATCATGATCAACAATAGACACGAAATACTTTTGTACTTCTGAGCTTTGATCTTCATACTTTTGTATAGTTTGACATCTTCAGCTGATTGATATACATGTTGAAATCAATGACAATCTCAACTGTGGTAATTCATCATTAACAATAGATCATCACATCAACTATTGACATCAATGACAATATTTCCAACATCATCAACATGTAACCCTCAAAACATGAATATAAACATACATATAAATCTGTAACAGATCTGGTGTATGTGATCACAGACCTTCATACCTTCCTCAACTTTAGCAACAAGAGAATAGCATCTTCATCAAACTTTACCTTAGTCTCACGAGACTAGTTTTGGATTAGTCACAAACTTTAAATTTCAACAATAATAACTCCATACCTATAATGAAAAAAGGTATGAAAATTGTACTCAATATTCGTCAATATCTTCTCTACAATTCCTCCAGGTTTTAGTGCTTGGAACCTCCCATAAAAGGAGTTATAGAAAAAGTGTAAGACCTTGTGAAATTATAACTTATTCTAGAGAGTGAACTTGTATAACATGCCACAAATGGAATATTTGATATATGGATATGAAAATCATGCCCAAAATACTATAGATTGTACTCTATTCAATTCATTTGGTCTCAATAAATGTGTATCTTCTATGAAGCATTTATGACCTTTTTACTTGGAACACCTGTTTTATACTAGTTGCAGGACTAGCCAAAAACCCTATCTTCCATAGAGTGTATCTCCCAACCTACAACGACCAAGAAGATGAAATGTCTACCAAAGTTACCTTGATATGTCATTGCAATAGCCTATAGTTTTTTCTATTTGAATCATTCTATAAACAAATTTATAGAAGAAATCGTAAGATGGCCTATAAATAACATACCTTAGAACACATCCTCACAATACTTCATCCTCCCTTGCAATTTCGACCTTCTTTACTTCATATTCCCTATAACAAATGCCACAAATATCCTTGGTTACCTCATATAAAAATAACTTGATCACTTAGATAGATATTCAATGAACTTGTGTGTATAAATCATGTGCTTATGAGAGACTTCTTGAGGTGTATTTCTACTTTTTCTAAGTAACCTCTTTCCTTAACTTTAGGACCTCTTTCCTTAACTTTAGGGATTCCTGATATTTCTTGTTACAACCACTTTACCCTTTAATTAAATACTTGTAACCAACTAGGGGCTTCTTGACCATTATTTTGGGCTTCCAACTTCACAAAGCCATATCTCTCTAACCGCAAGCAACCACGTGGTGTTCCAGATATCACCAGAAATGACATGATGAGTACTATCCATATATGAGTTTCTTACCTTCATTTACATTGTCCTTCATGTTCAAAAAACTCATTAAAATTTGGGTACTATAACCACACTTACGGGGCTTCATGTAGACTTCATCAAATGTATCCATCACATATGTTGACATCAATTAACTCAAAATCAATCTCGATCATACATATGATAACCAACTATCCAACGATCTCATCCACATATTTAGGGCTTCCAAAATTCTCCAAGGGTTGACATCAATCTCTAAGGGTTGATGTCAATCTCCAAGATTACTCTCCAAGGGTTGACATCAATGACAACCAACTGTCCAAACCAACTATCCAACACCCTTGGGTTAACAATATCCTTTGGTTCATCCTACCTTTCAGTTGTCTGATCTTCATCTTGCAAAGATTTCAGATTGCTTTATTGTCTATAACTTTTCATCAACTAGAGTTTGCAAAGGTTGTTTGGTTTTGAGCCCTTTTCATTTTCATTGAAACATATCGCTTTTTGAATGATTAGGACTCTCTTGTTTACTGTGACCCATCATTGAATATTGATTCTTGCTGCTCATTTTTTAATATTTTTAAGAGTGATTGTTTTCTTTCTCCTTTACATCTTTTGAGTTCCTGGTTGAACAAGTAGTGAAGTTCGTTCTTATACTTGATTTATTTCAATTCTCATCATTTTTTTAGTGCACTTTGTTTGATTTGTTTTTTCCCTCATATTTCTTTATGTCAAACATTGATCTCTTTCATTTCACTTGAAAGTTAAGATGAAGAAAAGTTTGCTTATCTCATTGCATATATAATCGAACAAATAATTTTTTTGCATTCTTTAGGAAATTTGTTTTGGTACATATTTGGAAAATAGCTAGTCTTGCATGTACATTTGGATTTTAGAAACCTTTTCTTGGTCATTTGGAATCATCTTGCTCCCAGAAATTGAAAATTTGCATAGTTTTGAGTACTTTCTTGTGTTAAGAAGAATATAACTCTTCTCCTTCCCATACATAGAATTCATCAAAAATAAAGAATTGTGTCTCATTATTTTGCATTCTATGGGAGTTGAGTCTCACACACCATCAGTTTCATCTCCTTGAACCTTCTGAGTAAAAATCCATTAAAATCAACCACGCACTAATAAAATCCACTAGACATTTTTTGGTTTTTAGCACACCAACAATAGCACAAGCTTAGGGTATTTGGACTAGGAAAAGTGAGTAAATTGTCCAAAGATTACTAAAAATACTGTAGAGTACTAAAGAGTGGTCAAATCCAGTTTTTGTATAAGCATAGTTGGGACTCCCCTCTAACACAGGGGTTAAACACGAGGTCGTGTGCGGGAAATAAATGAAGATAACCCCTCCAAATCTTAACCAATCGTAGAGGAAAGATCGTATACTAGGGGTTATTACTGACAAAAGACTGGTTTCATTTGGTCTCAGAGCTTCGTGAATCCTAAAATTGTTCGGGGTCCTAAGAAGTCTTACCAGTCGAATTGCATTCAATTCTTTTGAATAATTTCTAACTTGGTATCCTGCCCATATGCTCAGTCACAACTGTCAAATATACCTACCCAAAGGTTGACTGCGAGTTGGTAACCTTAGTGGACTTTCCTAGGTATCTATATAGGTGATTGTGGGGGGTTTCCCACGGTACCTAGGGCAGATGACATATCACACTTTCAGTGACCTTGGAGGTTGATCCCGTGCAAGCGAGGGTTGTTTTCACCAAGAAGGGTTGTTACGTGGAGTTTGAGGTAACTACTTCTCATTTCTTCACTGGTAGCTTGACATCTCGTATTTGGAAGATCCTTGAACCTACTATTTCTTGGTTGATTTCTTTTAGTTTTCTTAGGAGTGTGTTTCTTTTATTTTCTTAGTTGATCTTAGGGATCATTAAAGTTTTCCGGTTCGAAGATTTCATAGCATGCAAGGTATGGATTTTGAAGTTCAAGAACCTCAAAATAATTCTTCTTATGAAGGTATGATCAAAGATCAAACTTCCGAGATCAAGAGTGTATCTCTTGGAAGTGGCCAACACGTAGAAGAACCAGTCACAACCTTCGTAGAAATCATTGCATCTTACACGAATCCTATTTTTACTGATCCATTTGGCCTACCACTCATTGATCCACCATCCACGAGTATATTGATGCCTATTCCTCTTATCATTTACCAGTTAATTCAGCCACTACACAATCTTTTGGAATGAACCTACCAACTTTTGGTTTTTCAGAAAGACTTGAAAGTTTACCTTTATCCACAACTCCTATAGTTGATAATGTGGGTGCTTCTTCTTTACTGGGAACATTGGTGATCTAGGTAACCCTAACAGAACCACTTTTGAATACATCTCCTTTCACAAATGGGTCGAGTAATATTCCTTCTTCACTATTTATACACATGCACAAACCAAGTGCCTCACTTGGTCATCCCATCGGTTAGATGGCCGAGAGTTAAGTCATTCATACAACCATGGTTACATAAGCTACTAAACCTCCATTCAAACCTTACATATGGGTAGATCCTTCATTGGAAGTCAACCTTTAGCTAGGGGGAAATCTTCAACTATAGGGAAACTTTTTACTGGGGGGAACCTTCAGCTATGGGGAAAACCCCTATGTGGGTGCAACATCAACAAACCTAGGGACAAGCTGCTCATGCAAATCCTTCTATCCCTACTACCACTGGCATGTATCCTGGACAACCATATCCAGGAGTTACTAATCCTTTATGGTTTCAACCTAATCTGGTGGGAATTCCTCAGGAAGGAACTTTTCTCTATCAATATGTAAACCCCATGATTGCAACACAACAGTCCCTTAAAACACAGTATATGGGAGGTTCATCAGGACAACCGCCATACATGGGGGGGCCGTCGGGTCAATTTAATTATGTAGCAGGTCCATCTATTCAATCACAGTACATGGGTGGACAATTAGGACAACCACCTTACATGGGTGGACAACCTGAGAAGTCATTGTGCACAAGGGGACCTTCAGGTCAACCACCATACATGGAAGGACCATCTAGTTTTTCCATCTCGTCGCAACCTGGTTATGGTCCTATTGGTGTTCCTATGCCACATGGTTAAAACCAATATTCACATGAAAATGAAAAACTTCCATTTTTGGCTACGTTAGATCTTCCATATCTCTCACATTTGACAAATGATCTGATTCAACATGCCCCATTTGGCCCTCTGTCCCTACCAAATTACAGTCTAACATCCCAAAATTTGACGAAAAACCTAGGGAAGATCCTAACAATCATGTTATGACTTTCCATTTATGTTGTTCTTCCAACTCTTTGATGGACGATTCCATTCATTTGAGACTTTTTTAGAGAACACTTACAGGTGCAGCAACCAAATGGTATATTGAGTTGTCGCATAACTCCTTTTCTACTTTAATTATCCTCCCATGACTTTCCTGACACATTTCCAGTTTCCAATATGGGATGAGACTGGTATAGATCTTTTGATCTCACTCGAGAAATCCTTTTCCACCCACATATATGATTATATTAATGAGTGGAGGTAGTGGAGATGGTTTATTAAAGCTCCAATTCCAGACCAACTCCTCGCGGATTGGTTTACAAAGTCACAATTGCCACCCATTTCCCATGATTTTTCCTTGGGAGGTGTTTGTTGACGATTAAAAATGCAATGAGAAATTTCTCCCACAAAATATTGTTAAAGCCTATTATTTAAACTATGCTAATGATATATAATACTAGTAGGTGGTACCCCCTTATAGACTGGAGGCTCAGAGATAGTCTTATCACACATTTTATGTTGTTGTTTTGATGTTTCTTACAGGGTTCTATATGGTTGATGATGCATTCTTTGTTTTGTTTGCGACATAATGGTAGACAGATAATGCATTTTATGTGATGATTCTATTATTCTAAGCTCTAAATTCCATGTATGAGTGGCATATATTTACTGTTGTTACATTTTATATTTTTGCCATGATTCATTATCTATTACACCTGCACAAAACACATGTTAGTAACAACATGAAACAAAAGAAATGGAAAGATATTTATGAAAAAAATCCAAGAAAAGGAACTATACCATACTATGCTACGAGGTTATGGACCAATGAAATAAAAAGAAGTTAGTATTAATCCTAACTAGAAATTGTTAGTGGCTATACGAATGATATTGAGTTATGTTGGGCGCATTTGATATATGGTAATGGTATGGTTTTTGGCAATGGTTAATATGGATTAGGGTGGCGCAATTGGCAAGAAATATGTCGCAAGTTTCAATGCATGGAATTAATGGCATGGGATTAATGATATGGTTTTTGGCTGGCTATCATGTACTACAAAATTGAAAGGGATGGAAGATGGAAGCGACGTGCAGTAAATGCATGTCACTCCATACTTCTTCCACTGGGTCATCACCCTAGCATGGTTATTGTTTCACTTGGTTGTGTTGTGGTTAAGCTCCGATATTCAATCCTGGAAGGAACTGCTCGATCGGATAACCCTATTGACACCATTGGTTACAGGTATGGTTCTTTTCGCCCATCCATGAATTTCACTCTATGTATGAAATGAACGATGGCTCAGTAATGTGTTGGTTTGTGTTTTCCTGAGATTGGCAGCTGTGTAACGTGTGGGTATTTTATTTGAATGACTATGTGGTTATTCGTTTGCAAATGGAAAGATTGATTTGTTGAAGTTGTGATTTCGTTGGTTGTTCTATGTGGTGGAATTTGTGATGGCTCTCTATTGTTTTAAGTAGTTATGGGTATTTTTTTGGAGGGTTTTGCTATGTTTAGCATTATTGGCCGCCTCCTCACAGTTATGGTAACCATATCCAGTTGTATTCGTGTGTTATGGGGTTGTTGTGTATGTTTCTAACTACCTTTTGGTCACTGTGTATCTTCCAAAGCCATGTTCGTGGGTTATTCACTTGGTAGTGGGCTTATTTTTGTGGTATTAGCATCAACACAGTTGGTTATGGGGTGGCCATTATGCTAAGAAGTATGTTTTATGGTTGTTGGTAATGCATGGGGTCTGTAATTCCATTGGCATTGTTATAAGTTGGTTCGTCTCTTGAGAAAATCATGAGGGTTATTCCTCTGTGCGTTCTTGGTATTCATTACTATCAGTGGTATTACACACGCTGAGAATTAGCCTGTGGATTCCACCGGGCTTGTTTCAAAGGTTTTGTACCTACTGTTGATATGTTTGACCTCCAATCTCTCTATGTTCTGGTGACCGAGAGAACTCTTTATTATTTCTTGTGTTCATGGTTACAGAGCCCGATTTTTATAACCCCAACCAGTCACACTCTTGTTGGGTATATTGTTGACTGTTATAAATCGATTAAGTGGTTATGACATTGGCTTTCATATTTGTCTCGTCTCTGTTTGATTGGGTTGTTGGAAAGTTGTAATTGGGGATGAGAATTGGTGTACAATCGTTGCCTCCTTTTGTTCTAACAATTGCATCGATAAACTAGCTCATTTTTTTTATTAAATTGTTTGATTGGGAGTAAATGGTAATCTACAGTCAGAGGGTTACCTCTTTTCGTTATGTGTTGGTCATTGTGTTCCTACAACGTGGTGTCAATTGTAGTTGGTGGCTGTTGTGTGTTTGATTAGTCCCGATTGGGATCATTGTAGGTTGGGGAAAATGATGACTGTGACTTGGTTGTTTACTGTGTATGGTTTATGGAGACATAGTGCAATTTTTTGTTTTATTGCACCATCATAAATGAAGCATGGGTTTTGTATTTTGGTTTCATTGCAAGTTATTTGTTAATATTGTCAAAATAATGGAATCAAACAAGTTTTAAAAAGGTCTTTTCAACTTGGGAAAGACATGTGTCTATGTTTGATTTGGGAAATTGCGAATTAAGGGCATTGGTTGATATTTTATAGAAATATATGTTGGACAGAGATGAAACAATATGATTGTGTGTTCATTTTGATTTTGTTTTAAATAAAAAAGAGAAGGAAATGAAAAGAAACAAGAATTATATTAACAGGAAGGTTGAAAGGCATAGTGATTCTGAGTATGATTATACACTGTGTTAATGAAAAAAGTTTGAAGATTTGAATGTGTGACAGTGAACAAGCTTTGACACACAGAAATTGTTTAATTGGTGTTGGAATCGTTTGTATTGAATACAAAGTTGTTTTTATGGATTACTTAATTAGTTTTACGAACAATATTCATTCTTTTCCCTACCATTCTTTCACTTTTCACACATTACAACTCCCCTCGCCTTCCCATATTCAATATCCACTCCCTATTCTTAAAATTTAATTATAGTTAAGATAAATTATGTATTGTGACAGTTAAAGGATTGCACATGGATGAACTATAGTGATATATTCTTTGATTTATGATACAGTTGATTGTTTGATGTTTGTGAGTAGTAATCATGATCTATTCCCCCTCATTTTAATTCTTTTCACTCAGTACAATCCATCACATATCCCAAAACCCTTGTTCACCCCCTGCTCATTGACAAGTATTAAAAAATTTGTATCGATTGGATTGCATGAGTCAGATATGTTGTTGAGCCAAACTTTGTTTCATATTTAAAAGAGTTGTCATGTATGGTTGTTGAAGAAACTATTTGCTAATCAATAATGCATATAGGAATGAGATTTTTCAGCAGAGGTGGCCATGGTCGACGTAACAGAGGAAGAGGAAATTGGAACAGGGTCCCTAGAAGGCCAAGGTTCTCTATACACTTTGATGCAGACTCGCAAGAGTTAGGCCAGTTATTTAAAGTTGGGTTTTTTAACTGGATTGGGAAATGAGTGGTCCAAACTAGGCCTGAAAGGCCTCCCTTCCAAGCCCTACATGCCCCTAGTATCCCGGTGCCTCCTCGTGTCTCACTACAACCTGAAATCCATGAAAATGACATATGGCAAAGGATTGTCCACCCGACAGTCTCCCAACACTGTGGCTGTCCTAAGTTGTCTCTACCTGCTCCTCCACTTGTTAATCAAATTGTCCAAGCTTCCCTTGTCCACTCACTAGTATAGTATTCACATGCAAGCAAAAGGATAAAAATTGATGCCCACCATGCTACTAACAAAGGAAAAGTTGTTGCTACCCCCTCCTCACCCTCAAATGACTCTGCCATATCTGTGTCTTCACGCTGGCATTTGAGGGATGATTTCTCTCATGTGATCAGTGAGATTAGGCCTAAAGGATCCACACAGCCTAAGGAAAACTTATAGAGATCAAAGGGTGACAACAACAACAAGGGAAAGATTGCTTAGCAAAGTGGAAAATATGGATTTTAGGTGTTTTTATTTATTGATTGTTGAGAAGAATTGACTTCTGAAATTTTGGACAACACACTATTTTTTGGATATATGGCTAATATATTTTTGGAAATAATTCCAATTATCATTGATATAAATTGTCAAAATATGAAAGTGATGATGGGAGTCACAAGGAGGGATGTTTTGTTTGATTAACTAGTTGTGTTATGATTGTTAAAGAACTAAAGGGAGTCACAAGGGGTCTGTTAGACATGAAATTTGCACACCTAGGTACCTTTCCCTAAGTGTCGTAAGTGTCATATAAGTGTCTCATACACCTTGACACCATGGAATAATGTATGTCACAATCCCTAGTCAATGCGGAGGAGGGATATATTACGTGAAGTCCAAAATACCAAGTACACATGAATTATTATTAATATTCATGAAAAATAAATTAATTAAGTGTGAGAATCTAGTGCACATGAATTATTATTAATATTCATGAAAAAGAAAGTAATTAAGTGTGAGAATCCACCTCACATTTGGTTTCCTATTTTTTAGGGAAAGTGGAGGATCTCATGGATGGTTGAAATATTTCCTCAAAATCCTTGAGAGATTTTTCCTCCTTAAAATCCTTAAGAGATATTTTCTCCCTAAATATCTTAGAGATCCCTTTTTTAGTGGATCTGATGAGAGATCCTCTCCATGGTGGTTAAGCCTCCAAATCCTATATAATGATGGATTTCCATGGAGAAAAGGGAGATAGAGAAGTTCAAAGATATCAAACTTGTGATCTCATGAGAAGTGGATACTGTTGGCATGATTTACAGGCAACGTATGCTTGTTATTGATGGCAAGTACAGCAACGATGATGGCTTGAGTATAGCAACGATGATCAGTAGCACAGTGATAATCGGGGAAGAGCAGCAACCATGATCATTGGATCAACAATTCAGAATTCTCGATGGTTGTCAGATCTCAATGTAGACAAGAAGAGTGCACTGAAGAGGAGGCTAAATCTCAGGCATTAAATCCAAGCGTGGGATCCAACCATCATCGGATCAAGGAGAACCTGCACTTTCTTTAAAGTGCAAGGAGTAGCTGGCTCACAAAATCCCGAAAGAACGAGGACCGTCCATCATCAAGCAGGACACGTGGGGAAAGATCGTCAGTTCGCTGACTGGAGAGTCAAAGGAACGGGGTTCCCTAACCTATCGAAATCACGATATGCGAAATCACGACTTAACCTGAGCCGTCAGATCAAGGTTTGATCTGGACCGTTGATCCCAGTCCATTTAGGAGTTTCACGGATCGAGAGTTGGAGATGTCAAAGAATAATAACCACAAGAATCCTAAAATTGCGATATGCGGAATCGCGACTTAATCTAAGCCGTCAGATCAAGGTTTGATCTAGACCATTGATCCCAGTCCATTTCAGAGTTTCACGGATCGAGAGTTGGAGATGTCAAAGAATAATAACCACAGGAATCCTGAAATCACGACTTAATCGCAGCTGTCAGATCAATATGTGATCTAGACTATTGATCTGACCCCATTTCGGAGTTTCGTGGATCGAGACTTTGTAGTGACAAGAACACTGAACATCAAGAATGTCGAAATTGTGAAATGATCTGAGCCGTCAAATCAAGTGTTGATCAGGACCGTTGATCCCACGCCATTTTAGGGTTTCGAGGATCGCGACTTTGAGAGTCGAGATGCCTCATCTCCAGATTCACGAAATGCAAAATCGCAAAAGTGCCTTATGCATAAGGCTATGTTCACAGCTCTTGGTCACATCAGCGAGAGATGGAGGAAAGAGATAGAGAAACCAAGCTCCTTTTTGGGGATCATGACTTGGAATGTCGTGACACATGGTCACACAAATGTCGAACTGCTAAAAGGTAAAATGTCGAAATGAATGCAAGATCCCTTGAAATCTATCCAACGGTGCAGGTGAATTTGAACAAGATCGGAGGGCTACTGTAGCACGTCGCAGTGTAACTGCTAGAAACCATTGATGTTCTCTGCCAGATAATTCGAAGAGACCTCTATGTGATCACCAAAGGAGATGAAGAATCTCTAAGCTTCGTCTAGTGAAGCAAGACGATTTTTAGGGGGATTGACAGATGGATGAGCGTTGAAGTTTGTAACTAAAACAAAAGGCATAAGCTCGACTGTGGTAGAGAGGACGATGAGTCTCAACTGCCAGAGAGGTTGAGGAATCTTAGAGAACACCCAGTGATGTTGAATGCATGGTGGGAACCACTAGATAAGTTGAAGAGTTGCAATGATCAGGAAAAAGCACTCGATATGTGCAGGAGATTGGTGGGGGTGTGAGCATGCAGAGGCATGGAAAATATTGCATGAACAAGGAGTACAAGGACCATAAGAATGTGGAACAAAGAAGATATTAGGGTTGTGGTTGCTTGGAAGGATTCAAGTGTGAGCAAGGAGGCAGAGCACAGGTGCAGAAATGCACAGTAGAGGAAGGTTGCATTGAAGGGATATGGTGCAGAGATTATAAAAGGTAGAAGAACAGAAAGTGCAAGGGGTGTGCAGAAGAAACTGATGTAGACAGAGCAGAGTAGTGTAACAGAACAGCAACAAGGATGGTAAGCCGTTGAATCACCTTATATCACTGTAATAAGTTTTAGTAACAAGGAATTTATATACCAGGGTGGTTGGGAGGTGCTAGGGAGGACTGGTGTCCTCAAAGGTTCAAGTGGGTGCTTGAATGCAGGGAGTTGGTGCTTCCTTCTAGTTGGTGCTAGAGAAACTAGTGAGTTGGTGCTTCCTTCTAGTTGGTGCTAGAGAAACTAGGGGGTTGGTGCTTCCTTCTAGTGGGTGCTAGAGAAAATAGAGAGTTGGTGCTCTCAGCAAGTTGCAGCTTGCAAAACCAGAGGTTGTAGCCTCACAATGAGTTGGTGCTCATCTGTATGATAATGTAACCAATGTAGATAATACTTATCATATAAAGAAAAAGAGGTTTTTAACCTGTATGGGTTTCCTCGGGAATTATCTGTCTCTGCCTTTCTCATATATGTGACTGATGTTGAATGTTCCTTTGTTTATTTCTCTGCATTATTGTGATCATCATTGAGTGCCTTGTAAAGATTTTAAAAGAAGTATAATTGTTTAATCACGGTAACAACTGATTCACCCCCCCTCTCAGTTGTCAACAATTGGTATCAGAGCCAGCCCCTTTTTATCTAAGGGTAGATCCTAGAGCTTAAACATGTCAATCCATGAAGGAAATTCAACCAATAAGGCCCCTCTGTTCAATGGAACAAAATTTGCCTTCTGGAAAGTTAGAATGAGAACCTACATAATGGCTTTAGGTGCAGATGTATGGGATGTGGTAGTTATTGGTTATGTAAATCCAGTGGTGCTAGCTAATAAGGATGACAAACTAGAATTTAGCTTCAATGCTAAGGCTATGAATGCTATCTTGAGTGGGCTTGCAGAAGCAGAATTCGTAAAAGTTATGCACCTAGGAACTACACAAGAAATGTGGAACAAACTCATTAGCAGTTATGAGGGTAATGAGAAGGTAAAGGATGCAAAGCTTCAAACCTACAGAATACAGTTTGAACAGTTGAAGATGAAGGAAGATGAAACTGTTGGAAAATACTTTCTGAGAGTAGAAGAAATGGTAAATGCAATGAAGGCA
>CBVK0100005429.1:0-15456 GCA_900067695.1 Picea abies | reverse complement strand
CTCACGCCCAGCCTGAGTCTAATCTCCAGACCATGGCTGCCTCCGGGGAGTCCGAACCACCTCCGGAGGTTCTAGCATTCAAAAACATGATCGCTGCTGGCCCCAAACGCCCACCTTCCGCGGCCCAGCAAAAATTTGTAAAGAAATTGGACACAATCCCTTCGGTAGCTCTCCCAGAAGAAGAAATTTGCAAAGCGGCCTTGAACCTGGCTGAGAGGGGCCTCATAGGACAGTTCACGGGCCTCTGGCCCTCACCCAAAACAGTGGAAGAGTGGACGCAAAGGAACTGGAAGCCATTGATCAAAGAAGGAATCAAAAGCTTTTTCGTAGGTAAGGGTTTCTTTGTGTTTGTTTTTGAAAACCCGGAGGACAGAGGAGTAATCTTTAGGAATGGGCCATACTTTATGGGACCCCAGGGCCTTTACCTAAACAAATGGACGCCAGACTTTGATCCTACCCAAGATGTCCCTTCTGCTGTCCCAGTTTGGGTCAGGCTCCCTCATTTACCTCTTCACTGCTGGAATCAAAAATCCCTTCAGATTATTGGCAATGCGTTGGGAAAATACATAGATCAAGCAGCACGAAAGGATCAGTATTCTTGCGCTCGTATTTGCGTTGAAGTGGATCTAGAAGAGGGATTACCAGAAGCAATCAAGCTCAATGTAGCAGGTTGGACGCATGTTCAAGAGCTGGACTACGAGCAGCTACCTTTTAAATGCAGACATTGCCATGGGCATGGACACTTTGCAAAGCATTGTAAGAAGAAGGCTGAGGAACAAGTAGATAAACAAAATGGGGAACAATGGACCCTAGTCCAGAAAAATGCAAACACAAAAAAAGGCACAGGTAAAGGCAAGGTGGTCGGAGGACCTAGCAGCTCCAGAGCAGGCCAAGAAGGGGAAGCAAATCCAAAAGGGACAGTAAGTGCGCAGAACAATCAAACAAATTCAACCCAAGAGAATATGGTCCAGGCAGACATGCCTCCTTCAAACAAAGAGGGAAGGGAGCCAGTTCAGACTGAAGCCAATCAAGGCAGCCCCTCCAATCCCTCGTACGCAGAAATTGCAAGGAAAAAACCAATGGAAAGCTCAGATTCTTCAGAGGACGAAACATATGAGCAACCCTCGAAAAAAGCAGGAAGGAAATCCCGTAAAGAAAAGAGGGAGGAGGAGGCGGAAAGACTCAAAACACAAGGAAGCCAGTCTACAATAGAAATGTCTATTGGGCGAAACATCAGGCCAAGGCCTTCCAAGGGAGGCCTTAACCTCCCCCCCATAAGTAAATAATGAATCTTGTCTCTTGGAATTGTAGAGGACTGGGGAATCCCTCCAAAATCGAAGCAGTAAAGGACCTTTTGAAAGCAGAGCCCTCAGATATTCTCTTGCTCCAAGAGACCAAAATAGAAGGGCAAGCCCTTCTAGAGATCAGCAGTTCAAAATGGAAGAAAAGATCAGGCAAAGCAGTCAGCTCAAGGGGAACCTCTGGAGGTCTGGCAACTCTTTGGACTGAAGACCTATTCCATTTAAATAAGCATTATGAAACCCAGCACTGGATTTTCACGGAATTGAACCACAAAGCAAGTAAGTTGTCCATCTCTCTCTTCAATCTTTATGTTCCTGTTTCCTACTCTGAAAAACGAGAATGTTGGAATACTCTCGCTGTCTTTTTAGAGGAGACATCTCCTAGCAATATCATAATAGCCGGGGACCTAAATATCGTAATGAAAGCTAAAGAAAAGAGGGGGGGCACCAGCATTAGAGACCCCTTGCTGGCCAAGGTGGAGGAGATCACACAGACTTGGGATCTTCTAGATTTCAGCCCAGTTCGTGGCATTTATACTTGGTCCAATAATAGAGTAGGACTGGAGCACATCTCTGCTCGGTTAGATCGATTCCTGGTACAAAGCTCCATAATGATGGACAAAAAGATCATCACCACCAAAATCCTGCCTAAACTCACCTCAGACCATAAACCAATACAGCTCCTCCTGGAAGAGGAAGAAGACCAGGGCCCCATTCCTTTCCGGTTCAGCCCTCAATGGATCGAGAGAGATGGCTTTACAGAGACAGTGAAAACAGCTTGGGCCAGACCCTTTTCTGGATCCTCAAGTTATGTGTGGGAGCAAAAGTTGAAAGCCACAAAACAAGCCCTCAAGGAATGGATAAAAAAACCAGCCCCTACTCCCACCGAAAAAAGAAGAGAAGCAGTGCAGTCACTGCAGACATTGCAAATAGAAATGGAAAGCACAGACATCACAGTAGAGTTGTTGGAAAAAGAAATAAAAGAGCAACGATCCACACACCAATCTTTTCGGAAGGAAGAAGAATACTGGAGACTCAAATCCAGAAGTCTCTGGCTGAAGGCCGGGGATAGGAACACCTCCTTCTTCCATCGGCAATATAGAGCAAGACTGTCCAGGAATCACATAGCAGAAATCAAAACAGGGGAGGGCCAAGTTTGCAAAGGTTTCAATCAAGTCAAAGATGCCGCAGAAGCCCACTTCAGGAATTTATACAGAGAATCTACTCAAAGCAGGGAAGAGGAGACAGCTGACTTCCTCTCCAACATCCCTTCCCTCATCAGCCTGGAAGATAATGCAATCCTCTGTAGACCAACAACAGAGGAAGAAATCATTAATGTTGTTTGGTCCATGGATGCAGACAAGGCACCAGGGCTTGATGGATTTACAATCCATTTCTACAAAACTTGTTGGCATATTATCAAAGAAGATCTCCAGAAAATGATAAGTGGGTTTATGAAAAAAGCCAAGGTAGGGGGAGGAACTAACTCCACATACCTGGCATTAATCCCCAAAGACACCAGTCCTGACTCATTTGCAAGGTTCAGGCCCATATCGCTGTGTAACGCCTCCTATAAGATTCTGGCAAAACTCCTAGCAAACAGGATCAAGCCGCTGCTAAACAGATTGATCTCCAGCCCCCAAGGTGGTTTTGTGGAAGGTAGACACATCCTGGACAATGTAATCCAAGTCCAGGAGACAATACATTCAAGTAAACAGCGAAAAGAGAAAGGAATGTTGATAAAATTAGACATGGCGAATGCGTTTGACAGAGTCAACCGTGCATTCCTTTGCAAAGTCCTGCTCACCTTTGGCTTCTCGCCACATTTTGTTCAGCTAATTAAAGCCTGCATTGACAATCCATGGATTGCCCCACTAGTCAATGGCCGCCCAACCAATTTTTTCCAAGCTCAGAGAGGAATCAGGCAGGGGTGCCCCCTCTCCCCTTTTCTGTACATCTTAATGGCTGATTCCCTCAGTAGAAAACTCACCGCTGAAAGATTAGTTGGAAACATTCCGGGTCTCAAGCCTTCCGCTAGAGCAGAACCACTGAACCACGCGCTCTTCGCCGACGATTCCCTCCTCCTTGGGGGTGCCTCCATCAGAATTGCTAAAGCCTTTGACACAGTCCTCAGAAATTATTGCAAAGTTTCGGGAGCCTTAGTGAATGAAAGCAAAAGTGAAGTCTTCAGCTGGAATATAAGTCAACACGAACTCACTAGGATCACCACTCTCCTGGGGTTCAAAGGTCATACAAACTGGGACAGGTTTAAGTATCTTGGTCTTCCCATAATTTCTGGCGTTAACAAAAGATCACTTTGGAGCGATGTCATCTCCAAAATCAAATCAAAAATCTCAGTGTGGGGAGGCTACTGGTTGACTAAGGGAGGCAAAGTAATCTTAATTAAATCCCTGCTGTCCGCGCTCCCAATCTACCAGGCGGCATTTCTCCTAGCACCAAGAAACGTGACGGAGCAGATCTCTAAACTCCTTAGAGATTTCCTGTGGCAGGGAGGGAAGGGCAATGAAAAGAAAATGCATTTGGTGAGCTGGGAAGTAGTTAAAAACTCCATGGCAGAGGGCGGGCTGCAAATCAGAGATCCAGCTCTTGTAAACTTAGCGTTGGGAGGGAAGATTTTGTGGAAACTGTTCCATGAGCCCACACACCCGGTCAGCGACACCCTGCTTGCAAAATACAGGCCCAACAAAACTCTTAGCAACCTCCAAACCGAGAGCTCAGTCAGCTGTACGCAGGTGTGGAATTTGTGTTGTAAAAGCAGCAACTTTTTTAAAAAATTGCTCTATAGATCGCCTGGCAATGGAAAACGTACACATCTGTGGCTGGATCGTATTATGGGAAAGGAACCATTGGCTGAAAACGAGGATATAACAGATCTCAGAGACTGGCTGCAGAGAGCAGGAGTTAATAGATTATATGACCTCTCGAAGTGGGACGAGCATGGAGACTGGGCAGGATGGGATTTTCATGGAGTCCCAGCACGGTTATCACAACAACTGTCCACTCTCGAAGATATGTTGGAGGACGCCGCCCCTGTCAACAGAACTATGAAAGATAGTTGGGGCTGGGGGCAAACAGGCGTATACACCTTGGCAGAAGGATACAGAAACTTGCAGGCTTCAAGAAACAACAGTCAAACTCCGGCATTCTGGAAAAGCGTCTGGGAACCGCTAGCCGTACCAAAAGTGAACTTCTTCTTCTGGACCCTGGTGCACAATAAACTTCTAACGGGAGACAATCTGGAAAAAAGGAACATTGCTGGGCCTCACAGATGTGTGTTATGCAACAATAACTCTGAAACAGCCCAACACCTATTCATGGACTGTAGCTTTGCTAAAGAGGTCTGGGGGCTCATCCTAAAGGACCTCCAAATATCACTTCATCCTCAGAATTCTGTGGCCGAGCTCTTTGCCTCTTGGAGTCACATCTACCCACAACGAATCCCCTCCAAATCCTTTTGGAGTAAAATCTGGACAGCGATCCCCAAGTATGTATGTTGGCAGATTTGGTTGGCACGTAATCAGCAGATATTCAAAGAGATGCGGCACTCCCCGATGCAAGTAGCTGCAAAAGCTAAATCCTTCCTCCTGGAAGCGGCCCAACAACAGTATTTGAAAGAGGATACTTCATTATTGCCCGAGGAAAGGAGGTGGCTAGGCCCTCTTGTGCCTTATCAAGGCAAGCTTCCACTTTCCCCCCAATCTGCCACATCGGATTGGCGCTTAAGAGATGACGACGATACTTTCCAGTCATGGTGGCGGTCCCAAAATTTATCCACAATATTCTTTGACGGGGCGTCTAAAGGAAACCCCGGCGTTGCTGGTGCTGGGGGGGTCATCTACTCCCCGAAAGGGTTCACAAAAGACTGTTTTTGCTGGGGTTTAGGACAGAAAACCAATAATCAAGCCGAGATGCTAGGGCTCATTAAAGCTTGCCACATTGCCAGAGAAAAAGGAATCAAAGACCTCCAAGTTTTCGGAGACTCAGAAATAATAATAAAAAACCTAAACAAGGAGACAAGGTTCAGCAATGCCAGCTTAAACAAAATCTTAGACAGATTGAAGAGAGTACTTCAAGACTTCAACTCGTGCAAGTTATATCACATTCTTAGAACGTCAAACACTGAAGCTGACCAGATGGCGAACAAAGGCAGCATTCTCATGAAAGGACTGCTAATTGTAAACAATGAAAGATTCGCTCAAGCTCCCTGATAAGGCTGAAAAACAAAAGCAGCAGCAGTTAAGAAACTGTATTGTATTAAGGGTTGCTTCGGCTAAGACCCATTTTCAATTCAGATAAATAAAATCCCATACCCGTTTTAGTTAAAAAAAAAAAAGACATGTCACTTTGAGGATTTCTAGTTAGATGCCAAAGACACTCACCTTCATAATCGAATTTGGGCTAGTGATGAAAAATTCTCATTAATTAACCATTGAACCACAACTCAGCGGACATCATGATATAGATAATGTTAATAAACATCATACGAATGGACCAATGGTATGTAATAATTTGGAGAAGTTATACAATTGAAATTTATACATGACACGTGTCAAATCTCGCTAGTTCGATTAGGTTTTGAGGGTTTTGTTTTGTAAAGCGGTCAAGGTTCGAAACTTGCGGTAGTCAGGAGGAGACACCCAAAAAAATCTAGCCATGTTAAGGGTTGGTGTGGCATGGGTTGGATGCGATTCCTGGGTGATTTTGACAACTTAGATGCCCGTGAATCGCGGTTTCTTATGTTAAATTTTCACTATGCTAGGCTCAAGCACATGTGTTTATTTCAATTTAGCATTACTTGAACCATAAACACTGCAACAATACATTAGCTACAACTACAGTAAACCAAGATCACAAGAAGAATAACCATGCACAAGAACACAAGAAATATCATGGGAAACGCTTCTACACAAGGGAAGAAAACCCAACAATCCTTTGTTATATTCTCAAGAGAAGATCCCCCATCCACCACCAAACCTAGCACACAAAAGGGTGTTGCTATGACTGAGAAAACTAACTCTTAGAAAAGTGTGAGCTGCAGTTCTCATAATTTTAGACCTCAACTTCTGAAATCATGAGATGACACAATAATGAGTGTGATCCACAATGGGGATCCACCTTTATTTATACAATAATTGACACAACAAAATGTGTGTCTATTGGCACAATAGGGCCGACCTGTACAACTTAATAATATAATAAATATAAATAATAATTACACAATATTAATTATCTTTAAATGGTGGGGTCAACTTGTACCCTTTACAACACAATTAGTGTTACAAGTAAATATTACACTTAAACAATACAACAAGGGATCCACACGTACACATGTGCTTGGCCACATGGACGTCATACTCAACAGATCTCTATCTCAACCGAGTCCACGAGATAATCATTTAGAGTACCATCTCAAGCCTGACTCAACTGAGTCCGCAGGAGTACAAAGGCATGAGACCACATCGGCTCAACTCCCACACAAAGGAGAACGATACACCCATCACATGGGCACACCCAACACTGGGGGATGACTCAACTCTCACATAGAGGAGAATGATGCACCCCATCACATGGGCATACCCAACACTGAGCTCTCTCACAGGTCGACTCAACTCAGTCACAGAGGGGAACGTATCTTGGAGAATGTCACACGACGCTACAATCATCAACATCTTAGACCACAGACTAGGCTAGTCCACAAGGGTAACAAAAACGCTAACAAACAGATAAAAAAAAATATATATATATATATATATATAATTATATATATATATATATATAAATAAAAAAATAAAAAATTATACATGACACTAGAATTATGATTCATAATGCTTATAAGACAATATCATATCGATATATAAAGTATAATAAAATGATAAAACACACATAATTTAAAATATGATCAACACCCTTAAAATGTGAATACCCTAATCGAACCTAATCAATATAGGTTATAATGATAACACTATGATCGCCAGCTGTTGTAACAAGGATTTGTACCCGATGCTAATCACCTTATTGATTGGAACTTGATTCGGGTGGAACCAGAAGGAGATATGCCAGTACAACCAGTTTCCATCCTAGACAGGAAAGTCGAATAGTCATTGTATTGAGCAGTAGACTCGCCCTCCTTTTAGATATTGACCCCCAGAAAGAAATTGAATCGTTTTCATTCTCTGGTTGAAAAGCATTTAAAGGTTGTTCGATTTTCAACATTTTACTGCGCATTTGGTCGTATTAATCTTATTCATTTAGATTTCCAACTTCCAACTTTATTAATTCAAAATAATAAAATATATTCTAAAATCGTTATAAAGACTTAGCAAATGTAATTTAATATATTCTAAAAGATTAATTTAATCAAATATTATCAATATTTTTAAACATTGAATTAATTATATCTTAACAACAAATGTAATTTAGTATATTCTAAAAAATTAATTTAATCAATCATTATCAATATTTTTATCCATTAAATTAATTATATCTTAACAAATGCTAAACCTGAATTCCCTTCTCTAAAACACATTAACTTACACCTACAATTTTAATAAAGATACTCTATATAAACATAAAAAAATCTCATTATATCATTTAAATTTCCTTACATCCTTTTTTTAAAGGAAAAAAGATACCAAAAAATACATAACGTAACGTACATGTCGATGTGGATGTAAACTAAGTAAGAAACAATATTGTCCAACGAAAAATGCGTGAAAGTATTCCTTACTCTATATGGTATGCACATGCTTTGTGCATTTATTCCTTGCTCTATATGCTTTGACCCTCTCACGATTTTGATTTTCCTAAAGTTTTTACTTTCCCATCCTTCCCTCATGGGATATTTTCACTTTCTCTTGGACCTATTCCTGATGGGAAACTTACATACTTTTTTTTTTGTTTTGGATTTATTCACATCTTTTATATTTTGTAAGTACTTAAGAGATTGAAACATCAGTCATGTGAGTAAATCAATACGGTAAACTTCAGTCATGTTAATCAGCTTTTATTAGTTGGTTAATTTGGAATGAGTGTAACAAATCAATTTTTGAAGAGTTTAATTCTTCAATTCAGGCAGTGATTTATAAGATAATGGCATTATAAAATAGAATCAATACTCTCCTGAAGGATAGACTTCCGAGAGATATATTGATCATTCATCAAAAGGATTCTGTAATAGCATGGTTCGACGGTGCAACACAAAGAGATGGCAACTTGTATGGTGTAGGTGGTGTCATAAAAACTTTGGATGCTACAGTGATAAGATGGACCTTCAATTGTGGCAGAGGAACCAATACAAGAGCGAAACTTTTGGGAGCATGGGCCACTCTCATGCTAGCAAATCACTTGTCATTATCCCGCATCCACGTGTTGGGAGATTCCAAAGTAGTTATTGAATGACTATTAAACAAAGGTAGACTTTGGGTGTGCTTAGTGGAAGGATGGAAAGCTAGAATAAAATTTATTTCGAAGAATTTTTAGTCGATTAGCTTTCAACACATATTCAGAAGCTTTAATAATGAAGCAGACACGCTTCCAAAGCAGGCCTTTGATGAACCAGAGGGCACATTATCCTATCATCTCTAGTCTAATGGTGTAGAAGGACATAGGAGACATATTAGAATCCATTAGACTTTTTATGTGTGGCGCTGTATTTTTTATCGACATATAAGATTTTATATGTTTTGTATTATAGGAGAAATAGTTTTTGTTTGGTGATGTCTAGCTAGAAACATCAATATTGAACAAAAATTTCTCTGAAACTATTAGTACTTCATCATTTTTGTTTTTTTAAGTATGAACATGAATTCAACAATATGCTTTGTAATGGATCCTCATATATGAGAAGAAAGATATAAAAAAATTATATGTTTAATATAATTGAATCAATTTTCTTCTGAAAAAAAAAAAAAAATAGTGAATAAACTAATACATCATAACTTTTTTAAAGAAAAGTTAAAGAAAAATAATAAATATTGACAAGATCACTATAAAACATCAATAATCAACTACAACTTCTTCTTAAACTAAAAACGATAAATATTGACAAAACCACTGCACAACACCAATAAACTACAAAGTATGAGATACCAAAAGTTTTACCTAGTTATCCCAACAAATAAAAAGTAAAACTAACCAACTCAATCATGCTAAGCAATGAACAAACCAACACAACAACTTCCTTAAAAACATATTAGATATTAACCAGAAAAATACATAATCATTTCATCGTAAGTTGAGTGGACATAACCCATGAAACATGATGGAGACATAATCACATAATGTAACGGCTTAATTTGCCACACATCCAACGCATAGTTCTCGTACATTACACGCTTTTGATATTTGATGCTCAATATCTAAGCAAGGTATTAACTAGCCCGATATTGCCGACCCTCAATTATTTAATCAAACTTATATTACATAAAATGTCACCTCTAGGCATCCATTAAGTATATGCTTGACTTTACAAGTTTTTAAATAGTCCAAATTGTTCATGGAATTAAATAATAATTAGCATGGTGTATACGACATTGAGATATAGACATTAATTAGGTTTTGTGGGGGTCTATGGCATTAGGGAATCTTACTTTATGAGGTTTTTGAGGAGGCAAGTCATTTAACACCATTTAAAAGATAAAAAATTATTAGTTTCTGCCGTTATTTTAAAAAATCAAAATTTAATTATTATATTATATGATGTTGAAATGGACTTGTTATAGTTATAGTTAAAATTTAATATCTTTCACATCTTCAATTATAATATAATAGTAGACTTTTAATTATTCAATTAAGTGAAATTAATGAATATGGACGTTAAAATGTAGATAAATTATAGTTAGAGTTAAGTTTATGTCATATATAAGTTTTAATGTGTTAATTTATAACATGTTTTTGGATTTTTTTTTGTTATGATATTTAAGTTAAAGATATAAAAGATAGTCAACAACAAGATTTGAAGCCATTATAACAATATATTCGTTATGAAGCCATTATAACAATATATTCGTTATGAATTCAGTATGTCATTTATAAAAATTGAATCTAGGTGGAGAGAATAACAATCATTTCTCCCAACCACCTAAACTAAACCCAATTGATTCATCTCTCTGTTTTTCTCCTTCTATATATAATCAAACCATTCATTCGATATCAATGTTGCACACTATCACATTAAAATATTTATTTAATCACCTAATAACCAACATTTTACACTTCCAAGCACACTTTTTTTCTTCGATGGTTGATATTGCAATATCTCTAGTTTTAGAGCATTTTGCACTTACAAGCAACATATTTTTGGATGACTACTATTACAACAAGGCTGCATGGCAGCATATACCTACCGCTATGCAGGTATAATAAAATAAAACAATAGTTGTATTGAATCCACCGCATGTGTCGAGATGAATAACAAATTTATTTGTTGAATATGGCAGACAAGTGTCATCTCATTAAAGGACGTTGAAGATCCTTCCACAGTCGTTGAAGATCCTTACACAGCCGCGACAATAAGAGATGCATTTGAACAACTAATCACAATTTAGAAAAATGTTTTAAAATAATTAAAAAAATCAAATTGTAATGTTATACCTTTAAAAATGCTCAAAACTATTTTGGTCAAACCCCAGCTAATAGACGATCAATAGCATATCCAATACTATATACCACCGCAAGTGTCAGGTATAATAACCAATATCCCTTCACATTATTTTGAATGATCTTAAAAAAACCCAATTTCATAAAACATTTAGATTATACATTGTAAAACGCTTAAACTTATATTTAAGGTTAACACTCAAAATTTGTAATATAAAAATAAAACTTATATTTAAGTTTAACCCTTAAAAAATTGTGAAAAAAAAAATTACAAATGCCATCAACTTTAAATTGTACAAAATATTATATTATTTTATTTTAACTTTAACACTCAAATAATTGTGAAAGAAAAAGTACAATTGTCATCCATTTGAATCCTACCTACAAAATATTATTTTATTTTATTTAAATGTGCTTAGGAAAAAGGTACCCATTAAATGAGAACAAAAAAAATAAAAAATGCATATCCATGCCAAAAAAGAAAGGGTTATTTATTTAACAAGATGGGCCCCCAACTCTTCACGATATATATAAAAAAACAAGAAATATTTATGACAATTACATTGGGGGAAGTGAAGGCAGCAATAAGACTTCAAAGTTTTTGTTAAAATTTAAAATAAATAATTATTTTTTAAAACTTTGTATAAAGGGATGTAAAACTGTAAGGCATGACAACGACAGTGATATCTGGCATAGGTAAATGGGTCTCTATTAGATAGTTTATTTCTATACCAGGCGCACACACTATCGACTTTCCTGGTACATCGATCAAGTTTCTTTCAGATGATGCTCACGCTCAATCAAATGACTGAAAACATAAACATAAAAATGGTATGGCGTACGTTCAGTAATGACAGCTGACAAATATTTATGAGAACGAGTTGGTGGCCATATATAGAAATGTGGTTAATACGCAAACTGTATTGAAACAAACGCGAACATATAGCACAATCCCCAATGCTTTTCACACGAACATATAGTTTGTCGGTAGCGCTCAACGCGTAGCCAGTGAGTCAGTTTGAGTCTCAGTCACAGTCACAGTCACATGACAGGTGCAGCTACCAGCGTAGTCGAAATCTAGTCGAAATGGCCCATAGATTTCAGGCTTCTTAACTCTGTGTAAAGAAACAAAGTCAGATTAAAGGTGGGAGTGTTAGTACAGCCTGGAGTGTATGCGTTACCCACGCTGTTAATTTTTTTCTTTATTGCCAAAATGCATTGGAAAGTGGATACATATTCAGAATTCAGACTGAGAACAGTGCCATCAGCCAGCTCGTGTTGAAGACAGTGAGTTCACTACCCAGCTAAAAGTCCTCATTGTTTCTCTGTCAATTCCCCCTTTTTATACTGACAGATTGATTGACCTCAAGAATGTATGCAAATTGTTTGAAGAAAGCTCTCAATAACAAGAATCAGATGCATGTTGTCTTAAAGGCAGTGGCAGACATCCAAGGATAGGGACAGGGACAGAGACAGTGGGCTCAGCTTGAGGGACAATGGGCTAATAAAGTACAGGGACAATGGTTTAACAGGGACAGTGGGCAGAGCAGCAAGTTTTCAGCGGTCAAACCAACAAATAGTGAAGGGTTAAGCATAAAACATAGGGTCAGTTTTGGGCAGAGACTTTGATTTCCTTTAATAGCATCATGACAATGGGACAATAAACTTTAGAACTAGTGGAAACAAATGATATAGGGCAAGTGAAAATTGCCTCATCAGCCAAAACTGAAAAGTGGATTTGGGTTAATGTCAAACAGTACCGAGGCATTTTAAAACGAAGACTAGCTCGTCTGAAATGGGAGCAGACAAGGAGAAAAAGGTCTCAAAGGGAAAGTACTTGGGTCCTTCGCAAGAAACAACATTCAAACAAGTCCTCTTTGCAAGTATGTGGCAACAAGTCTAAAGGAAAATGAAAAGTCATTGATGATTATGCCTTATATAGTCCTACATCCACACCTCTCACTTGGTCATTTGATCTTTATGTGAAAGAACTGTTAAAGGTAAAAGAGAGGTTGGAAGCAGTAGAAGCTAAAGAGTTGGAAAGAGATTGTACAATCCATAGAATAATAGCCGAAAACCAGGATTTAGCAGAAAACAACAAAGTTCTGAAGGAGCAAGTGTCATTGTTACAGGAAGCTCTTCGAATGGGGAAAACAGAATGGCAACGCATGAAAGCAGAGGTGCAAAACATGAATAAAATTGCAGTGGAGAATACAGAGATGATGAATGCGAAGCCATCTCAGGATAAAGGGAAAGTAGTTACCCAAATAGACAACAATGAAGAGACATCAAAAGAAGAGAGGAAAGGAGATTCCGCAAAACTCTCTAAAACCTGGGCTCAAATTATTAGCAATCCTGCTAAGAGGGAAGGAGAAAGAAACATTCAGGTTGACAACATGCAGGATAGAGAAAGCAAAGAAAGACATGATAGAGCAACAAACATAATTATCAAGGGGGTGAAAGATTATGGGAAAAATGAATGTACTCTTGACCTTGCAAGAGACTTCTTGAAGGACAAGCTCCAATGGCAAGGACAAATATGTCAAGCATGGAGAGTAGGTAAGCCTAACAGTGAGAGGGCCAGGCCCATAAAAGTTATCATGCCCAACTTGTGTGATAAAGAGATCATTCTAAGCAGGAAGCAGTTCTTGAGGGGTTCTCAGTTTTTTCTAGAAGAAGACTTAACTGTAAGACAACAAGAGGAAAGGAGGGACGAGATGACAAAAGTTAGGGCAGCAAGAGATGAGGGGAAAAGAGCATGGATTTATAAAGGTAAAGTTGTGATAGCGCAATTTGGACCTCCTTCCAAAACAAGGCAGCAAAACAATAACAAAGAAGAGGCAACAAATTCCTCAGCAAGAAATGAGGAAGCAAGGTCAGTATGGGCAAGCAGGGACAAAGACTCAACTGTGAGTCTTGCATGCCAAAACAAATAGCAATCAAATCGTACCCAGGTTTCCTTAATATTAGTTTGTTGGAACTGCAGGGGGTACCCATGGAGACGAGGACTTGGGTTAGCGCCTATTGCAGAAGATAGAGACATAATTTGCCTCATAGAAACACATGAGCATGAAGGGTGCAAGACACCTTTGTTTGAAGGGTATTGGAAGATAGCAGTGTGGAACAAGGCAGCAGGAAATGGAAAAGGGCACGGGGGTATCATGGTATTATCAAGAGAAAAAGAAGGTCGTTTCATTCAGCTAGAAAAAGAAGACCCAAATAAGCAATTTGTCTCGCTTAAAATATCAGAAAATGGAAATCACATCAGAATTGCAGCATGCTATTTTGCGCCGCAAGTTTCAAAAATCTACAAAAGTAGAGGGCTTGACCACAAAGATCCCTTGGCAGCCTTAAAAATAGATATTGCAATATATTCTCAGCTAGGTGAAGTCCTTATAGTGGGGGATTTCAATGCTAGAACTGCAGGTGAACAAGCTAGCAATCTTTGTTGCAAAGAAGACGGTGACCCTATCTGGCTTACAGAAGAGAGTAATCATCAGTGGGAACGAATTTCAGAGGATAAAGGCTGCAATTTCTTTGGAGAACAATTGCTTATGCTATGTGGGGCTTTCGATTTAGTCATTTGTAACAGTATGACTAGATGGGAAAAGTCCGGTAATTTGACTTGCAATACTTACAACGGAGCAAGTGTAGTAGATTATGCAATTTGCTTGCATAACTTGTGTGGGAAAATGGAGGAAGTGTTGATTGGAGATCAAACTTGGGACTTAAATTCGGCTCACAAGCCAATTTATTTAAGTTTCTCTTGGACCGAAAAGAAGCAATTAGGGTAAAAAACTCAGTGTGTTCAACAAAATCCCCCAAATGGCATAATTCTTTTGACTCCAGAGAATTGTAATACCTTCAAAAAAACGTTAGAGAGGCTCTTCGAGAAGGAGGAAATCTCATTTTATGGCCTTCACAGTCACAGATTAACACATTTAATTCAAAGCGCACTTGCTGAATGCAAAAGAGCAAAAATTAAGAAGTCTAAAACAAACTGCTTTCCGGTTAATGCTTGGTTTGACGAGGAATGCAAAAAGGCAAGGAGAAGGTGGAAGGAATCAGACAAGGATAAAATAAAGCTCAAAGCTTACCAGCAGATAGTAAGAAAGAAAAAGGCTGATTTCATGGTCTTGAGGAGAGAAGAACTAATATTCCTTGGGAAAAATAACCCCAAACTGTTCTGGAAGGAGCTCAAACTGAAAAAGGTGCAAACTGAAAACAACATTACAACTTCTAAATGGTTCGACTATGCAAGACAACTTTATGAGCAGGATCCCAAGGTTGACCCTCCTTCCTTGGTCAACATAGACATAGAACTCTTCACGGTGCAAGAGGTAGAGATGGGTATCAAGAGGTTGGGCGCTGGAAAAGCAAAAGACTTAGATGAACTCCAAGTAGAGTATCTAAAGTGGGGCTTAAAAATTCTTCCACCTCACATCACAAAAATTTTCAACAACGTCATACAGCAGGGGTTCCCCACAGATTGGACAACTAGTATGGCAATACCTCTTTTCAAGAGTGGTGACGTCAA
>CBVK0100005428.1:0-15457 GCA_900067695.1 Picea abies | reverse complement strand
CAATATACATATAGGAGCCAGCGACATCCAAAACCCTAACCCAATGACCTGGATTAGTCAAAAACCCTAATTCCTTAACCGGAAATATAAAACCATCGGCAAAAACCATGTGCTGAAAACCACCTAATATTATGTGGTCCTGGAAATATGTCGTCCCGGAAATATGTCGGCCCGAAATCGGCGAAAATATGTCGGCCCAAAAAAAAAATTTTCGGGGGCGCTGCCCCCAAACCCCCACGCAGGGGGCCCGCCCCCTTGCACCCCCCCACGCGCCCGGCGCAAGCGATCAGACACTACTACTCGTGCAAAGAATATAACACATACCCAACAACATCAAGGCCATATAACTAGAGAATGACTTAGGTTTCTTGCTTTTTCTCATGGTTCCTTCCGGGGAACCATACTTCTTCCCATCTTGAATAAGTTCCCTTGCTTAGGTTGACTTTCTCTTGTGAGAGATCATCATTTGGGGAGGTTCTTGAGATTCTATTATATCATGATATTCTGGAATCTCATCATCAGGGTTAACTGTAACTTCCTTCATAGGTTCTGCAGCTCTAGGAGATACAGGTTCTTCTTCATATACTTCTTCAAGATGGCATCTTCTTGATTTCTTGAGTGATTCATATTCATCAAAGGCTACATCTCTGTTGATCTCAATATGATGCTAACTTGGTATATAAATTCTGAATGCCTTAGAGACCTCACAATATCCAACAAATATTCCCTTGTTTCTTGAAGGGTCCAACTTAGTTCTCCTTTTTTTCGGAATGTGTACAAACACTAGACAACCAAATATTTTGAGATGGCTTACTTATGGCTTCTTTTTGAAGAACATTTCTTCAGGGGTTTTGAATCCAAGTGCACTATGGGATGATCTGTTCTAGACATAAACTGTTGTTCTTGTTACTTCATCCCATAAATGAATTGGAAGATCTTGATCGTGGATCATAGTCTTCACTACTTCCATTATTGTTCTATTATTTCTTTCTACTACACCATTTTGCTGAGGATTATAGGGAGTGGTGAGATCCCTCTTAATATCGACATCTATGAAAAAGTTTACAAATTATTTTGAGGTGTATTCTCCTCCATTATCTTACCTGAGTATCTTGATTTTTCTTTCAGAGAGAATCTCTATCAAGGCTTTGAATTCTTTGAATTTTCCAAATACCTGATATTTTGATTTCAAGAAATAAACCCAAGTATTGCAAGAATAATCATCAATGAATGACACATAATATAGATACCCACTAAGAGATTTTGATGGCATTGGGACACATACATCTAAGTGGATGAGCTCCAATATTCTTTCTGCTTTATTGTCTCTCTTCGATAAATGATTCTTTATATTATTTCCTTGTGCACATCCCTTTCACACACCTTCATGATCAACCTTGAATTATGGTAGACTTGTAGCTACCTTGTTTACGTATGGCAAGGATTTGTAGTTTATGTGAGCTAGTATTCTATGCCAAATTTCACATGGAGTCTCATTGGAGTGAGTCAAGGCTGCATCTGAGTGACCTTTTAACTTATACAAAGCACCTTCTTATGTTCCAATAACAATTACATCTTCTATGGTTTTTCCTTTAGGCCACATAAGAACTTCACCATCTATGAATGCAACCCTGAAACCTTTCTTATCTAAATCTGAGATAGAAAGTGAGTTCTTTGTCAAAAATGGTACATATAGTACATCCTTCATTCTCATCAGAGTCCTTGAATCAAGTTTGTACGTGGATTCTCCCATTCCTTTGATATGGTACTGATAATCATCTCCGAGTGAAACTTTCTAGGGAAAGTATTTTTCTGTAAGGCTAGAGAAAATGTCTCTTTGACCTATCATGTTCTTAGAGGCACCACCATCTATGATCCAAGTATCCTCTCTAGGTGTCACAGATCTTGAGAGGATAGAAAATAAAACATAATCTTCAATCTCTTCTTTGGTCAACTTCGTGGGTGGCTCATCATCTTCAACTGCATGGGCATGATGTCTTTTTTTATTTCTCTTCTTTTATTATTCCCTTTTGGGAGGAAAATTCTTAGAAATGTGTCCCATCTTATCACAATGATAACATTGATAAGAGGATACATGTTTTTCTTTTCTTTGACCTTTATGATATTTATGGAATCTCCTTGGAGGATGAGATTCTTTATGGAAATGGGTGAATCTCTTTGAGGAGTGATATTATTTATGAAGGTGGGTCCCCTTTTGGAAATGAGACCTTATATTTCCTCCTTTATCATGAGAAGCTAGGGATTGGTATTCATCCCTTAATAGTACTACTTCTTGGTTAGCTACTCTTGCTTCTTCTTGAACACATTCTTCCCACGACTATCAAATTGGAGTTTCTCCTTTCTTGCACATATGGTTCGGATGAAGGAATACCAATGTATTGTGAGCACATTAAGAGATGTAATTATGAGTTCATATTCATCCAAGTTGTCTCCAATTGCTTCTAATTGTTCTTTGAAATGAGTGACCCTAGAGAAATAGTCATGAAATGTTTCTCCTTTCTGCACCTTTGTATTCTTGAGTTGGTTTCTCAAGTTCATCTTTTGGTTAATGTTCTTTGCTTCATACATTATGGTTAGGGCATAACACATCTCTTTTGGATTATTCTTAGAATCCACTTGAGGGATCAAGTTATATTTAATAGAGTCTACAATGATTCTTTTGGCCCTAACCATATCCTTCTTGTACTTTTCTTTAACTGCAACTTCTTCAGGTTCTAGTACATTTTCCTTTATGAATTTTGCAAGTTCATTCTCTTCAAGAATGAGTGCAATCCTATACTTCCAAGCATGGAAGTTTTCCACAGCTTCTAACTTGTCAACAAGCTTGGTGCTTAAAGACATCTTAAACTCGAGCTCGAAAAAATGACCAAAAATTGAAAGTGCTCAGAAATTGAATCTGAACTTACTAGGAGATGTGATAAGCTGAGGCGAGTAGGATGGTGTGGTCGGTTTTTAGAAAATCCAAATTTTACCCATTGAAATTGGCCCTGCGCAAATAAGGACTGGTACTTTTGGTACTCGTTCTGGTTTCCTAGTACCAATAAAAACTAGGGTTGCACTTTTTGGAGGATCTAGCCACCAAAAAGGTGCGCTCAAGGTGCCAATGAGTTTTCTAAGATAGGGAGCACTTCCCTATATGGTTTTTAGGATGGAATTCTCTTCCAATAAAAATCTCTAATTTTCTTGTACAACAATAATGATGTTTTTGGTTACCAGTGAAAGCTGCTCTATTCAGTCAAGCTCTGATACCATGTTAAATTTAGAGATGCTATTAAGTTCTTTTCAATTTATTAGACAATAATAACATAAGAAGGATCATTGAGAAAAACACAATCACAAGGTACACAACATTTTAACTCAAGAAACCCTCATGGGGGAGAAAACCCAACAAAAAATTCCTTAATATAGATTGCCAATACAATGCCAAGATAAAAGACAAAACAATAGAGAATATCCAAGACTAAGCAATGTGCCTCTCTCTTCTCCTTCTTCTAACTGCAACTTCCTTCAAAACTTGCACACTATATGAGTGACTTGAGTGAATGTAAGAATGAGGAGCTATCTTCTTTTATTTATACTAGCTGAGGAGTGCTAGGGTTGTGTCTCTTCACCATGTTGGGACAACTTTAACTAGTGGCTAAAACCACTTTAATTATCATTGGGGGATGACTTCTCAGTTAGCACCATATAAACATTTTTTTACCAATACACAATAGGGGATTTGGTCATATACAAATCTCGACATGATCAATCCAAAAAAGGGGATTGATCTATATAATAATAACTCAATTATAATTAGAATATTCTTCACAATTACAATATTTCAACACATATGTCTAATAACCGAAGCATTAATAAAAACATAATATGCATTACAATTCAAATGTGCGATATTATAAATAGAATGTGGTACTTAGAGAGGTTATTATAGAGTTTTGCACCCGATCTCTATGTTTAGTGCATCCATATATTCTCCACATGGGTTACGACTAGACACCACATATTTCTCTTGTATTTGGTCAACTACCCAACTGTTGGAACATATTTTTGGAATATTTTCTTTTAAATGATTAGGATAAGGCATGTTTCTACCATTCAAGCGTATGAATGATTTCCTTTCATTGTCCCATTTCCTTCTTTTCTCTTCATACAATGCGACCCATGGTCACATTGCCTTTGCGTTGTAAAGAACAAATTTATTAAAGGCATCAATTTCTAAATTAAATTATCTATAAAATAATTCAAAACGAATAAAATGAGATCAAATATATATTATCACCTTAAAGAACGAATTTCTTGATGGCATCAATTTATAAATTCGTTGATGTATACAATAATTCAAAAAAAATGGCATGGGATGAAATATATATGATAAAATTCAATATAAACTATTTCCTTATACTAAATTGACAAAATATAACCGACTTACTCTTTATCAAGTGCCTTTTTCCGTTCGATTGGATTAGCTCCCATTTCCTTTTTTCCCCATCTTGATGGTCATCAAAACAACTTCCCCTGCTATGTTGTCAATTTGATTGATGTACTCACTAGCATAATAGAAAAAAATCGTATATTATGTACCCCTCTTCCATAGAGCCCTCCGGTTTTTCCCTTTGTTGAACAAACCCCTTCAATGCTTTCATGTACCTCTCTAAGATGAACATACATTGACATGAGAGAACCCCAACTAATTCAACCTCATCAGGTAGGTGATTTAGAATATGGAGTTGCAAGTCTATAAAACTCATGGGTAGTTCCTTCTCAAACATATGAACAATCTCATCCATCTCTTGATGCCACCATGTAATGCTATCCATATGAATCTTTCTTGATGTGATCCAATGTAAAACTGCATATAATTTTGATATGGAACATCGTAGATTTGAGGGGAAGCCATGGTTCACACAACCATCCTTGAGAAAAGGATAATGGCACTACAAAATATATACAAATTGTTATATAAATTTTTCCCTTACCATATACAAACTTGCTAAGAGGGCCTTTTTCCATTTCCCTATCTAGACTTGAAGTCCCTTTTTTGTAGTTCCTAGAGCTAAAAATTGTATTTTTCCACATATATGCGCCCTAACAGCTATACACCATGTGTATACAAAGGTTGCACCATTAGAACCCGTGTACATCAGGTTTTGTTCTCAAAATTAAAAAATGGTGTCGGGTTTCCATGTCACGTCATGGGATCCATGATCCTTGACCTTCCATATACTGGAAATGTTCCGACTCGGCCCTTTAGTTCCATTTGAAGGCTATAAATGGGCCATATCCAAGCTGTGGAAAGAGAGATAAGAATTCAACTTTGAGAGCAAAGTTACTCTGGAGAAATTATTCACTTCATATTGCGTCTGCATCCCTTTGTCCTTTTAAGTTTGAACACATTGTTCGGCCCCCAAGATCTTCCATATTTTATGGAGAACCTAATTTTCTCTCTTATATGAGATTTCCTTTGGTGGAGGATTGAAGTGGTGGAGGCCCAACTAGAAGGGACTTAATTTCTCGGTTCCGAGCATGCCGACACAAAAGTTTGTCATTCATACACTTCTGTTGATTACATTTTAATATAAACACTCTTTTCTCATCCAATTCATGTCTTGCAAATATTTGAATTGTTATTCCATGGGCGTATTTGTTATGAATATTGATGGATTATGCTATTGAATGTGATAACTTGACATATTATCACCATATTCTTGCGTATCTTGGTTTTTGAGGGAAAGTTACAGGTGTATTTCTTTGAGTCAAGTGCTCAACGGTGGAATTCATCAAACGTATGGACAAGGTAGTCTACTTATCTTGTCTTCATAGCATATTTGTTTATATAGCACACCCGAGACTAGAATTGATTTCTGTAGTCATTTTTGTCTATTGTGGTTTACCCCATGCCATAGAGTGATTTTCCTCATAACAGAATTGGTGACCATATTGGGGACCAAATCTTCTTTTCAGGGTTTGGAGTGTTTTTCTCCTTGATTGATCTTGTTTATATTAAGTTTCTTGTTGTCTGATTGCTTGACAACCTTTGTTCATTTTGAATCTGAATTTCTTGGCCTTATCCTTGACTTGGTAGTATTTCAATACATATACGTGGTTTTTTTCCTGATAGTCACGTACATACACGAGATGTCATTATGTAGGAAGTGTATATACGCAATTTTCTTCTAAACAGTCGCGTACATCATCCTTGTTTTCTTGATTACTGAGTTTGATGGTTGTTGGGTAAGTTTTGATGGTTGTTGAGTCTTCTCACGTCTCTGTCATGACTGTTAAGTGTCTACAGAGTGATATGAAACCTTTCTTTGGTTGAATTTTCTGGCGGTGTTTCTTTCTCATCATCATTTTCATTGATTGTCCTTTCATATTGGGTTGGGTGTTTGATTCTTAATATTCTACTTGGTTTGTCTCTGTTTACATACAATACAATCTTTATATCAACCTGTTGTTCAGTCCTTTCATTTTCATTCTTTTATATTGAAAATACAAAAAAATATACATTTTGCATTGTTGGCATTGATTTTTTGGGTTCTTATCATTGATCTTAGTACATGTATGGAAAGGTTGCATCTTATTTGAAATTGCAGAATTAAATTGGAAATTGCCTTTTGAAAATCTTATCATTTATTGGGAGTTGAAGTTGGGGCTTTGCATTTTATTCATATTCATTTATTTTACTTGCTGAGTCATAACATAATTAGTTTCATGACTGCACCTTTTTGAGTAAACAAGGCCACTAAAAGTAACATTGATAAATTTAAAATTGATTAGAAACGATTTTATTTTTCATGGTGCACAAACTAGCTTACGATTTAGGGCCTTGGAATAGGATTTTGTGAGTAAACTTATCCAAGGCTATTAAACTCAACATATGTGTCTAACTAAGGGAGTGGTTAAATCCATTGTATAATTGGTGACATCAAGAGGCTTCTCTCACACTAGAGTTAAGCATAAGGTCACACGAGGTTGGTTGAGGGGATATCCCCCTAATACCTTCTTAGCGTCAAAGATATTTCTGGGGATCTATTCATATATGGGGGTCTTTCTAGTACCTTTACCTCTGTGAGAGGTCGTGCTTTTGAGATTTTGGGATTTGCTACCCTTCCCATATGGTAGACCTAACTTATGAATGTTTGCTTGCTCATTGGTTATATCGTGGTGGAGTATTTGCTTGACATAGGTTACTTGCAGGGGTTATTCTGCAGGTACCTTGAGTCAGATAAGGGATGGAAAACACATACCATTTATGGAGGATTACCTCTCTGAGGGGATCTGACCGATTGGTTTTCAAGCCCACGAGGGCCCTTATAATGGATTCTGATACCTTCGATCTTTTGAAGGGAGTCTCAAGCCCCACTTGGGAGAGGCATACCTACTTTAGGGAGGGAGGCCCCTTTCAACCACTTTATCTTGTTTGTGTGCATATTGGCCTTTTTTCTTTACTTTGGTGTTCTCTTTGATTATTAGTTGGCCTTAAGATTTTGTATTGTATCGTGAGTTTTCATTGCTATGGTTAGTGGAGCCCTTGTGACTCCCTCAGTTGGTGCTACCCAACCCATGGTCTTCATTCATTCCATGGGGAGGAATCCTTTAGTATTTTCGAGTGGTACTTTGAATCATGATACTCAGCCAATACCTTAGGCCTCTAATAATTTTTCTCATGGTATGTCGGACATGTCTTTTCACTTTCAATCCTCTGTCTTGTTGCCTTATGTGAATCCTAGTTTTGGGTCTGGAGGCATGATGCCTCCTTATTCTCTTTTTTCATTTGGTGGCAGTCATATCCCTCAATCAACTCTTACAGTAAGAGGTTGGAATATTCCTTCCTATAGATCCAATCCTAGCTTCATTTTTCCAGGAGCAAGTGCTCAAATGGGCATTCATTCTAGTTATTACATCTTGTCCATCTATCCTTCTTCCGCTATGCTGATTCCTATGAACACTTTTCCCATGGAGAACCTCCATTTGTCCTCTAGTGTTTCATCTAGGGGGGGTCAATTTTATAGTATGGACAACCCCCTTCATGGAGTTCCTTCATCTGGGGGCAATGTGTATCCTCACCCAAGTAACCCTTGTCATGTCGCTTTCTCTTCGCAAGAGACTTCCTCGGTGATGATTCCATTAAAACCCTTCATGAATCAGTTTGGAGGAGGATACTTTCCCATTGGACAGGGCCATGGTGTATACCAAAACCCTTCCTAGCCTGCAATTTCTCAAAACTAGTATTTCCTGGAACATTGGTCCCAAATGCTGCAACCAACCGTCACCGCAAGTCCAGTCGTTGTGAGCCATATTGACATTATATCATCAACCTCTTATAGTCATGTTGTAGATTCGTTGACAACCTCTCCAAGTCATGTTGAAGACCAAAAACCAACTGTTACAAGTCATGATGGGGGCACAAGTCCAGTCACTGTGAGTCATACTGGCATTGTCACCAACCTCTGCTAGTCATGTTGGAGATAGGTCAACAACCTATGCAAGTCATGTTGAACACCTGCAACCAGGTGTTGCAAGTCATGCTAGGGGAACAACTCTAGTCACTTCTAGTCACACTGCACATACATCACCAACCTATGCTAGTAATGTTGGGGATTCATCACCAAAATCTACTAGTCATGTTGGGAATTCATCACCAACCTCTGCAATTCATGTTGGAGATTTGATACTAGCCTCTACAAGTCATGCTTGGAGCATTTCACCAACCACTGCAAGTCATGCTGGGGGAATTCATGCGATTAAGAAGCCTAGATGTATAAGGTGTAATCCCAAGTTCCTTTGTAGGCTTTGAAAAGGAGAGCACCTTACTCATTTGTTCTCTGCTACTGCTGTGGTACAAGAAGCTTGGTCCTTTCCTAGGGGCCCTTTGAGTTCCGAGTCATCTTTGGTTTCCAAACATTCTATTCCTTCTTTGGTTGATATAGCGGTCATTTCTATGCAATATTTGACCAACACCACTCCTATTTTTGGGGGTGATGCGTCTCTTGACCTTTTTGTCTCGCATCTTGTTCAACCAGCGGTCATGCCGATGCAATATTTGACTGATACCCCTATTATTTTAGGGGGTGATGCATCTCTTGACCTTATTGTCTCGCATCCTATTCAACCAATGGTTGAAGAAGTGGTTGTGCAGATGAAATCTCTGGTAGACCCGAGTCTTCTCTTGGAGAGTGACAAGTCTAAGGAAGTGATATTTTCGATGCAATCTTTGGTCAATCCCACTCTTCTTTTGAGGGATGATGCATCTTTCGATCATGTCCTTAGAATTTCTAGTCTTGTACCTTCTAAACAAGGGATCATTCTACTCTCTCTGAGTACGATCCCTCCAAGTCCTAGGGTGGTTTCCTTTGATTGGAATGATCTTGTAAAACCTTGAATTCCTTCTTGTACACCCGTCCATATAAGGGGAATTCTTCGATATATTGTAGATAAGGCAACCTTTACAAGTATTTTATCCTCCTCAACTTGGAAATCTTTGGGTTTTCCCAATCTTGTGTCAGCTATCTATGACTTGCTGACTTTTGATAAAATTCCTTCACGAGAGCCCTGGCCTCCCCCATGATATGCTGCTTAGAACAACATCACTGAGTCTTGTTTAAGATCTTTTTCGATTCTCTTAAAAAATGAAAATATTGCCGAGTGAACTTGTCTCTTTCACACTCGTTAATTAGATTTGAAAGGAAGTCTATTTGGTGTAATTTTAACCCCTTTTCAGACCAAGTAGACTAATTTCGAAAAAAGGAATACTCTAGTCACTAGTGGCTAGAAGAGTTCTCTTGGGTATTGTTTTATACTTTTTTCCAGGCCTAGGGGACTAAATTTACGAAAAAGGACATTCTTTGGCATTAATTTGTAATTGCATCTCATTCTCTTGCTTGCAGTATTAAGCCTATTGTCGGTTCTCACTTTCACATAATAAGCCTACCACCCCAACAGTTTGCATCATCAACCAAGTAAAGCCTTGTTTCTATCCTTTGCAGCTTGATACCCTATACCCCAAGAGAAAAAATTACCCCGAGTGTGCATATCCTGTATGCACCTCCTTGCATTGAGAATAGGTATGTTCCATTGTTGGAACTAGTTTCTTACTCGCAACATTATTTTCTCCTCTGTATCATAGAATTCATTTGACTATGAAAAAACAAAAAAATATGGGCAAAAAAAGAGTATTATCTTATGTTGGCAGCAGTCGTTTCGCCTTTGAATAGAAAAAAAACTTTTGATTCCACTTGTCATCAAAATTTTGGGTTTAGCATGACCTTAGGAAGCTGAGCTCGTTACTTAGAGTTTACTCCCCTGACTGGTTACTCTTCCAGTCCCTATGGATAGTTTTGATTGGTGCCTCCTGAATCACAAAGTTTCATCATTGAGTCTATGCTGCTAGAGTCATCCATTGATTCATAGTTCCAACTTTCCTGAGTTGTTACTATCTTTCATTGGACCAATACGTATATGACTTTAGTGATAATGGGAGTCATATTGTACTCCATTGTATACAAACTTCTTCATATTGATTTTGAGACTGATTTTCATTGGGCCTTGTTCGTGACTATGACAACCTATGCCATGTATCTACTTTTTTATTTCCCATTCATGGCCATGAAAAACTATTTGGTATATTTTCACATGGATCTGCAGTGTAATTCAAATTGGCATCCATGTGCACAATGTCAGTATGGATTGTAATATTCTTATGAGCAACTAGTTCATCCAGCTAGGTCTCCATTACTTCACTTATGGGAATTACAATATATTTCAACCATCACAGATACTCTTCTGACCTCACACATTAGGGGGCCTCTGTTATAGAAAGATTTTCCCTACCATATGCAAACTTTCTCAGAGGGCATTTTTTCCATTTCCCTATGCAGACTTGAAGTTCCTTTTTGCATTTCCTAGATATAAAAATTGTATTTTTCCACATATACATGCCCTAACATCTATACAACATGCGTATAGGTAGGTTGCACCATTATATACCGTGTACATTGGGTTTTGTGCTCAAAATTTAAAAAATGGTGTTGGGTTTCCATGTCATGTCACGGGATCCATGATCCTTGACCTTCCATATATTAGAAACATTCCAACTCGACCCTTCAGTTCCATTTGAAGGCTATAAATGGGCCATATCCAAGCAGTGGAAAGATAAAGAAGAATTCAACTTTGAGAGCAAAGTTACTCTATAGAAATTATTCACTTCATATTAAGTTTGCATCCCTTTGTCCTTTTAATTTTGAACACATTGTTCAACCCCCAAGCTCTTCCATATTTGATGGAGAACCTCGTTGTCTCTCTTATATGAGCTTGCCTTTGGTGGAGGATTGAAGTGGTGGAGTCCCATCTGGAAGGGTATTATTTTCTCAGTTCCGAATGTGCCAAAACAAAAGTTTGTCATTCATACACTTATGTTGATTACATTTTAATATAAATACTCTTTTCTCATCCAATTAATGTCTTTCAAATATTTGAATTGTTATTCCATGGGCGTATTTGTGATGAATATTGATAGATTATTCTATTGAATGTGCTAACTTGATATATTATCACCATATGCTTTCATATCTTGGTTGTTGAGGATAAGTTGTAGGTGTATTGCTTTTAGTCAAGTGCTCAACGATGGACTTCACCAAACATCTGGATGAGGTGGGCTCTTTATCTTGTATTGATAGCATATTTGTTTATATAGCATACCTGAGAATAGAGTTGATTTTTGTAGTCATTTCCATCTGTTGTGGTTTACCCCATTCCATAGAGTGATTTTCCTCGTAATATTGATGACCATACTAGGGATCAAATCTTCTTCTCAGGGTTTGGAGTGTTTTTTATCCATGATTGATCTCATTTATATTAAGTTTCTTGTCATATTATTGCTTGACAACCTCTGTTCATTTTGAATCAGAGTTTCTTGGCCTTATCCTTGACCTGGAAGTATTTCAATATATATACACGGTTTTTTTCCTCACAGTCGCGTACATACATAAGCTTTCATTCTGTAGGAAGCGTATATACATGGTTTTCTTATGAATAGTCACGTACATCATCCTTGTTTGCTTGATTGTTGAGTTTGATGTATGCTGGGTAAGTTTTGATGGTTGTTGAGTCTTCTTAGGTCTCTGTCATGACTGTTAAGTTCCTACAAAGTGATAAGAAACCTTTCTTTGGTTGAATTTTTGGGTGGTGCTTCTTTCTCATCCTCCTTTTAATTGATTGTCCTTACATATTGGGTTGAGTGTTTGCTTCTTGATATTCTACTTGGTTTGTCTCTATTTACATATAGTAGAATCTTTATATCAACCCGTTGTTCAGATCTTGCATTTTCATTATTTTATATTGAAAATACAAAAAAATACACATTTTTCATTATTGGCATTTGATCTTTTGGGTTCTTATAATTGATCTTAGTACATGTATGGAAAGGTTGCATCTGATTTGAAATTGTAGAATTAAATTGGAAATTGCATTTTGAAAAGCTTATCATTTATTGCGAATTGAAGTTAGGGATTTTCATTTTATTCATATTCATTTATTTTACTTGTTGAGTCATAACATCATTAGTTTCACGACTGCACCTTTTTGAGTAAACAAGGCCACTAAAAGTAACGTTGATAAATTTAAAATTGATTAGAAACGATTTATTTTTCAGGGTGCACAAACTAGCTTAGGATTTAGGGCCTTGGAATAGGATTTTGTGAGTAAACTTATCCAACACTATTAAACTCAACATATGTGTCTAACTAAGGGAGTGGTTAAATCCATTGTATAATTGGTGACATCATGAGGCTCTGCTCACACCAGAGTTAAGAATAAGGTCGCGTGAGGTTGGTTGAGGGGATATCCTCCCAATACCTTCTTAGCGTCAGAGACATTTCTGGGGATCTATTCATATATGGGGTTCTTGCTAGTACCTTTACCTCTATGAGAGACAGTTCTTTCAATATTTTAGGCTTTGTTTCCCTACCCATATGGTAGCCCTAACTTACGACTATTCGCCTACACATTGGTTATATCGTGGTGGCTTAGTTTCTTGACATAGGTAGCCACATAGGTTACTTGCAGGAGTTATTATGAAGGTACCCTGAGTCAAATAAGGGTCGGACAACACACAACCTTTATGGAGGATTACCTCTCTAAGGAGATCTGATCAACTGGTTGTTAAGCCCACGAGGGCCCTTATAACGGATTTTGATACCTTCAATATTTTAAGGGAGTCTCATTTCCTCTTTTTGTGCATATTGGACTTTTTTTCTTTACTTTGGTGTGCTCTTTGATTATTAATTGGCCTTAGGATTTTGTATTGTGTTGTGAGTTTTCATTGCTATGGTTAGTGGAGCCCCCATGACTCACTCAATTGGAGCTACCTAACCCATGGTATTTACTCATTCCATGAGGACAAATCCTTTAGTATTTCTGAGTGGTACACCGAATCATGATACTCATCCAATGCCTTGGGCCTCTAGTCATTTTTCTCATGGTATGCCAGTCATGTCTTCACACTTGCCATCCTTTGTCTCATCGCCTTATGTGATTCCTAGTTTTGGGTCTGGATGCATGATGCCTCCTTATTCTATTTTTTCGTTTGGTGGGAGTCATATCACTCAATTGAATCTTACGGTAAGAGGTTGGAATATTCCTTCGTACAGATCCAATCCTAGCTTCACTTTTCCAGGAGCAAGTTCTCAAATGGGAGGTTATTCTACTTATTACATCATGTCCATCTATCCTTGTTGTGCTATGTCAGTTACTATGAATGATTTTCCCATGGAAGACCTCCATTTTTCCTCTGGTGTTTCATCTAGGGGGAGTCAATTTTATAGTATGGGAAACCCCCTTCATGGAGTTCCTTCGTTTGGGGGCAACATATATCTGCACTCGAGTAACCCTTGTCATGTCTCTTTCTCTTCATAAGAGACTACCTTGGTGACAATGACCTTACAATCCTTCATGAATTAGTTTGGAGGAGGATAATTTCCCACCAGAAAGGGCCATGGTGTATACCAGAACCCTTCCTGGCCTGCAATTTCTCAAAACCAGTCTTTCCTAGAACATTGGTCTAAAATTACGCAACCAACCATTGTCGCAATTCCAATCACTGCAAGTCATACTAGCATTATATCACCAACCTCTGATATTCATGTTGGATATTGGTTGACAACCTCTACAAGTCATGTTGAAGACCAAAAACCAACAACTGCAAGTCATGTTGGGGGCACAAGTCCAGTCACTACGAGTCATACTAGCATTTTGTCACCAACCTCTGCTAGTAATATTAGAGATAGGTCGACAACCTATGAAAGTCATTTTGAAGACCTGCAACCAGCCGTAAGTCATGTATAAACTCCCCATTGTTAATAAGGGTGATAGAAAGCATGGAATAAAACACCAACAATTGGTCCCATTATCGGGACCTGGAATTCTTATAGGGAATGATGAAGGAAAGAGATGAGGTGGAATCCATCCTAGGAGGAAATTCAATACTGGTTAACTGTGAAAGAGCATGAGGTTTCCCTGTGAGAAACTCATGGGTTGAAAGTGAATGTGAAGAAATGGAAAAATGACTATCTTTACATGGATATGCATGATATTTCTTTGCTAAATTTTCTTTGTTTGTTGTATGAATGGCTAAAAAGGAAAACTGCTACTAATTCTATTGTGTGGCCTTTTGAACTAGTGGTTTGGGATCAAGCCAAGCTTGAAAGTGTTGTATAGTAAGTGGGCTCGGGCTATTGAATTTTGGTTCACTCAAGTGAAAGAAAGATAAATTCTTGATTTTGTTGTGGAATACACTGTTTCTTTCAACGAGGCTGAAATAAAGTTCACAGAAGGTACGGGGAAGTGGATGTTGGAAGAGATTCCACTTTGGATAAAATGTTGTTCATGGAGAAAGGGATGATTCACATGGAGCCCAATCAAATGGATGAGTAAAATCCCCTATCATGAGGGGGGTGGGGGTTACAAAGAGGGGGGAAAGAGAGAGAAGAAATTGATCTTTTGAAGAGGATCCATAAATTGTTGAGATAAGGTGAGGAGTGGAATGGAACTAGAGGAGAAGAGGAGAAAAAAAGTCGATAGGTGTTAGCACTTAATCTCGTCATGTTCTTGCGTGTTATATTTTTATGCCCAAGTCTGTGATTTTGCCTATATTTTCCCATTTTGCAGACCCGATCATAGACCTTTCCTCCCAACATGCATTTTTCCTTTTTGTTGGCATTCATACTCTTGGCCGACCAATTTTCCCTGTCAAAATTTCCTAAGAAGTGTCAGCCATGAGTTCTCTATATTTTCTAAAGGTGAGCACTTCTCTCTTTACCTTTGTCACCGAGCCTTTGTTTTCCCAAAACCCAGTCATGTCATCCAAGTCCTCATTGTCACAGGCCACAACACTGAGAGCGGATTAATAGGGACTCAAATCAAGTGAGTGAGATCGGAAGAG
>CBVK0100005427.1:0-15457 GCA_900067695.1 Picea abies | reverse complement strand
AACCGGGAAAACCAACATATTCTATATTCATTCATTATGATACATTGTTTACAATACAATATACATATAGAAGCCAGTGGCATCCAAAACCCTAACCCAATGACCTGGATTAGTCAACAACCCTTATTCCTTAACTGGAAATAAAAAACCATTGGCAAAAACCATGTGCCGAAAAACCTCCTAACAATGGACACAAAAATCGAGGCAACACGAAAAACGAGGAAAAATGTGACACGTTTCTCAAGGAAAAAAAAATCTCGAGGGCACTACCCCTGCCCCCCCTCAAACCCTCCTGCGCACCCAACACAATGTAGACACTATTACTCATGCAAAGAATATAACACATACCCAACATTCTCCCACTTGTTGTTTTCTTTGCATACATGGGGTTACAAGGTTACATAGTCAACAATCCAAGGCAATAATGCCCATGGATCCTCCACACCAAGAGAACTTCTCAATGCTCATAGATTTTGTTAATGAATCTGCAACATTCTTCAAAGTGTCCACCTTCATTATCAACACTTTCTTTTCTTCAACCATGTCTCTCACAAAGTGATATTGAATATCAATATGCTTTATCTTTGAATGATAAGCCGAGTTCTTCACCAGAAAAAATGCACTCTGACTGTCACAATCTATCCTTACAGCTTGTTGTACCAACCCAATACCTGAACTCAAACTTTGTAACCATACTTCTTCCTTACTTGTATGAGTGGTTGCCATGCATTCAACTTCTGTAGTTGAAAGTGCCACTACAACCTGTGTTTTCCTCATCCAACTTATTTATCCTCCAAATAGGTTAAACACATACCCACTTGTAGATCTCCTATGATCCAGATCTCCAGCCTAGTATGCATCCACAAATCCATGTATATCTAACACTCTATCCAATCTCGATCTTTCTTTGTTGCACAATACATAGCTAGCAGTGCCACGCAGATACCTAAAAACCCTTTTTATTGTTGTCCAATGCTCCTTCCTCGTTTTTGACATATACCTTCTCAAAACTCCTACTACATGTGCAATGTCTGGTCTAGTACATACCATTGCATACATCAAACTTCCAACTGCACTCGCATATGGAACACGAGACATGTCCTCCTCCTCTTCCTGTGTCTTGGGACACTAATTCATAGATAACTTTACACCAACAAGAATAGGAACCTTGATTGGTTTACATTCTTGCATATTAAACCTCTCTAATATTGTCTCGACATGTTTTCTCTGATTTAACTAGAGTTTCCTCTTTTTCCAATCTATTTTAATTTCCATGCCCAAAATGAAATTTGAAGCACCAAGATCCTTCAAGTCAAATTTAGAGGACAACTGAGTTTTCACATCCTGGATAATCTCCTTGTCTCCTTGTTGTTTCCTATCAACAACATGTCATCCACATACAAGACCAAATAAATCAAATGATCACCCATTAATTTAAAATACAGACAATGATTCTCTTTGCTTCTTGTGAAGCCAAGTCCCAACATATAAGTATCAAATTTTTGATACCACATCCTTGGTGATTGTTTTAAACCATACATGGACTTTTTCATCTTGCATAACGACTCCTTCTTTCCTTTCACAACAAATCCTTCTGGATGCTTCATATAGATTTGTTCTTCCAAATCCCCATGTAGGAATGTTGTCTTTACATCAATATGTTCTACTTCAAAATCAAATCCAACAACAACAAATAACATAAATCTTATAGAAGTTAACTTGGCAACATGAGAAAAAATCTCACCAAAATTAATTCCCTCAACTTGGGAATAACCCTTTGCTACTAACTGAGCTTTGTATTTATCCACTTTTCCTTCTGCATTCATCTTCCTTTTAAATACCCATTTGTTGCCAATGAGATTTTTTCCAGTTGGAAACTCCACTAGATCTCAAGCCTCATTCTTATCCAAGGCTGCCATTTCTTCAACCATGGTCTTTTTCCATAGCTTTCCATCCTTTGAATCCACTGCCTCCCTAACAGTTCTAGGATCATCATCAGTAATAGACAAAGAAAAAATAGAACGAAAATCAGATGGATTATACCTTTCCGGTAGCCTTCTTTCTTGAACCGATCTCCTCAATACTGGAGTATCAAGATCTTCTTCTTTTGATTCTTGTTCTTTTGTAGAGTCTGATTCATCATCCTTTAAATCAAAATCTATTTTCACTAGTTCATCCTTACTTGGTAGGAATTCTTGTTTAACAACATTCTTTATTTCTCTAAATACCACATCTCAGCTATACACTACCTTCTTAGTTTCTGGGTTCCAAAGCTTATAACCTTTGAGACCATCTTTATACCCAATAAAGATACACTTTTCAGTCTTCTTATCTAGCTTACTCTTGTTTTCCTTTGGAACATGAACATATGCCTCACAACCAAATACCTTGAGATGTGTGAGAGAAGGTTTATTACCATTCCATACCTCTTGTGGAGTCTTGTCATCCAGTGTTGATGAGGGTGATTTGTTGAACAGGTAACATGTAGTATCCACTGCCTCTACCCATAATTCTTTCCCTAACCTGGCACCACTGAGCATGCACTTTTGTTTTTCCATCAACATCTTGTTCATCCTTTCTCTAACTCCATTCTCCTGAGGTGTGTATGGAGTAGTATTCTACCTTGCTATACCACACTTCTTACATAATTCTTCAAATTCATTCCCACATAACTCTCTGCCATTATTTGTCCTCAACACCTTAATTATTTTCACTGTTTGATTCTCAACAAGAGCCTTAAACTCTTTAACCCTGTCAAAGACTTCATATTTATTTCTAAGGAAATATATCCAAGTATTCCTAGATAATTCATCTATAAATGAGACATAGTACCTAGATTTTCCCAATGATGGGACTAACACAGGTCCAAAAACATCACTGTGAATTAGCTGTAAAATTCCTTCTGCCCTCGTTGCACCAGAGGGGAGTCTTACCTGATTCTACTTCCCATATACACAATGTTCACAAAAATAAAAATCCATATAGCAGTTAGACATACCTTCAACCATACCTTTACCGTGTAGTAGTTGAAGACCCTTCTCTCCGATATGCCCCAATCTTTGATTCCACAACATAACCTTTTCTCCAGAGACTGTAGGAGTTATTTTTTCTTCAATTCCAATATCAAGAACAATGGAACTATTACACCCATCACTAATAGTTCTTCCTTGCAACTTATACAGAGTTCCAAATCGAACTCCCTTCAACAACACCATTTCTCCTCGAACCATCCTACAGGTTTCCTTTTCAAATATTGTTTTTACCCCTGCATCATCCATTTTTCTTACATAAACCAAATTTCTGGCCAATCCTGAGATGTGCATACAACTATATAGTGTTCTAATCCTTCCATCTATGAGCCCCAACTTGAATTTTCCTAAACCTATGATTCTAGTTGTCGAGTCATCACCTAGGAAAACATTACCTCCATCATACCTTTCATATTCATAGAACCACTCTCTGTGGGGAGTCATATGAAAGGATGCACCTGATTCAACCAACCATGCCTCGTGATCTACATGTGTTCTTGAAGAAGCCAAGTACACATCCCCTCCTTCCTCCTTGGAGGCCTTTTCTACTGTAGAAGGAGATTCTTCAGATCCCTTCTTTTTCTCAAATTTAGATCTACACTGCTTCTTGTAGTGCCCTTTTTTCCACATCTCCAACATACCTTTACACACTTTTCGAGAGATTTAGATCTACCCCGAGACTTAGATCTACCACTTGAGAAATTAGATCTATTTCTTTCCTGGGAGTGTCCTCTTTCAAATAATGCATTTGTGCTCCGTCCTTCTATATTCTTTCGTCTCGTCTCCTACGACAAAAAGGACGAGACTACTTCATCAAACTTCAAGGCAGTTGTGACTATCCCATGAGTATGGTAAAGAACACAGTAAAATGATAAACTTATCTTCATCTAAAATTTTAATCTCAATAAATACTAACTGACTTACCACAATATTGAAGGTGTTCAAATGCTCTTTCACCAAGTCTCTATCTCTCATCCTTAGGTTATATAACTTATTTCTCAGGAATAGTTTATTTACTAGGGACTTAGACTGATACAACTTCCCCAACTTATTCCATAAATCCTTGGTTGTAGCTTCCTCTGACACATTCAGTAATACTGAATCTGAGAGACACAGTCGAATTGTGCTCTTCCCCTTCTGATCTAACTTTTTCAGTCATCTACTGAAGTTCTTGTAGGTGTAGTACCTAGATTTACCATGATCCACTGATCTTTGTCCACCAAAATATCTTCCATATTGAGCTTCTACAACTCAAAACTTTTCCCATTAAATTTTTTTATATCCATTTCTGAATTTCTTGCCATTTCGTTTCACCTGAAAAAATCAATAACACAGATCTCCCACTGTAACAAGGCTTATCACAGTCCCACTTCAAACCCTTGATCATAAAGGCGTCCACCTGAAGCCAATAAATCTCTAATACTAGATGTAGATTTTAACCTTGTACAATATTTACTGCAAACATATTTTCAGTAAAGCAACATAAAAGATACAATGGAAAATACAAACATTACACAGATATTTTCCCCTGGAAACCGAAACCAGGAAAACCAACATATTCTATATTCATTCATTGTGATACATTGTTTACAATACAATATACATATAGGAGCTAGTGGCATGAAAAACCCTAACCCAATGACCTGGATTAGTCAACAACCCTAATTCCTTAACTGAAAATAGAAAACCATTGGCAAAAACCATGTGCTGAAAAACCGCCCAACAATGGACAAGAAAATCAAGGAAACACGAAAAACGAGGCAAAAATGCGACATGTTTCCTGAGGAAAAAAACATTCTTTGGGGCGCTGCCCCATAACCCCCATGCTGGGGGCTATCGCCCCCCTCAAACCCCCCTGTGCGCCCAACGCAAAGTAGACACTACTACTCTGCAAAATATATAACACATACCCAACAAGCAACATGATGCGATTGTTAAGGAAATGGTCATAATGTTACAAACTCTAAAAGGATATACTGAATCCAAATAGATTCTTTACTTGTGCTAATTTTTCTCGATGCTCTGCTTATATTAAAGAAAGATCAAGGGAACATTACTTTTAACAAGCCTAAGAGATAGGTCCAAAACAAAGACTAAAAACATAGCTCGCAGTAGACTTCCAATCCTTAGGGTCACTATCCCAATCATAATCAATGAAACCAACCAACAAAGAGCCACCCTTGAACTATAATGTATCTCAAACTAAATTGTACTTCAGAGATGCTAAAGTATTCATTTTGTTTCTTTTGAATGGATCTCATGGGGTGTTTGCATATACTAAGAAACAAGACTAAGAATAAAAAAAATAGAAGGACATGTATAAGTGAAATACAAAATGATACCAACTAATTGATGGTACAAAGTGACATCTACTTTGAGTGTAGTACATGTGGTAGCAAGTTTGAATCTATACTAGAAGATATATGAGGCTAGTTTATAGTCTTCCATGTTAAAGAAGTGAATAAGGTCACATGCATACTTAGATTGGGAAATGAAAACTCTTTCCTTGGTTTGCAAGACTTGGAAGCCAAAAAAATAATGCAATTGTTCTAAGTATGTCATTTCAAATTTCTTCTTAAGGATATATTTCACATGGGTTAAAAGTTCAAGGTCACTATCAGGTAGTATGAGGTCATCAATATAAAGTACTAGTATTATGAGATGATTATCTACTTTCTTGGTATAAACATTGGGATTAAAATGACACTAGACAAGCCAATGTTGAGAAGAAAGCTATCCATTTTATCATACCTATTCCAAGGAGATTTCTTAAGGTCATAGAGAGATTTCTTAAGGTGACAAACAAGGCTAGAGTTATTTTGAACATAACTAGGAAGTTGTTACATGTAAATTTCTTCTTGCAAATTCCCTTGCAAGAAAGTAAATTTAACATCCCTTTGATGGACCTCTCATTTTATATGAAGCAACAAGGGCTAGAACAAGATGGATGAAATTCATTTTGACTACAAAGGAAAAGGTTTCATCATAGCCAATCCCTTCTACTTCAAAAAATATTTTGGCAGCAAATGAGGCATTATGTCTTTCAACACTTCCATCTAATGGATACTTAATTCTATGCATCCATTTACATCTCACAATTTGTCTTCCATTTGGAAGAGGTACAAGATCTCAAGTATTGTTTTCTATTAAGGAAAAATATTTTCCATTCATTATTGCATCTCAATCTATATGGCCAGAAGATTTTGCATATGCTTCTAGATCATGAGGCTTTCAAACTTGAGTCAAAATAGAGGAGGCTTGTCTAAATTGTGGATGTGCATGACATTGATAGAAAGGATAACTGGAAAAATCACTACTTATTTCTCATGTTGTACAGACCCATCCATTAATCTATGGTGCTAGTGTAGGTTTAGACACACTAGACCCAACCAGAGGAAGATGAGAAGGTAGAGGTGGATTTGTTTCCTCACTATCATCATATAAAGAACAAACCAAAATAGAAGAACTAGTAGAAAAGTTGGGAATAAAAGAAGAAACCATTGTCAAAGATGACAAAAACACTAAATTGATATCATAGGATGAGAGAGCTTCATCAAACTTAACATATTTCCTAATAATAATTTCATTGGAATGAGGTTGGACCAGTCTACAACCATTTACATTTTTAGAATATCCCACAACAATACACTTCTCACTTTTAGGGTTAAAAGAATTAGTAGTTCTATATATAATTTTAAAACATCACATATATAAAACCCTATCTTTTTCTCATTTTTTTTGATCATTTTCATCGAGAAACATCATTATGGTAGTTATAACCCTTATCTTTATCATCATATGACCTCAATTATACTGTATTGGTCCAAGTCAAAATTTAATTTGACCAAAACTGACATAGTGCATTATTGTCATAATTTTATGTGCACATAAGTAGGAAATCCATTAAAATCTTTGTTATCATCCTAAAATGATTAAAAAATCATTATTTTGTTGTCTCATTAATGTTTGTGCACCTTCCAAAATGAAATAGTGGTTATGTGTGGACCTTATCAAATCCGTATTTTCATTAATAGAGTTTGACTTAGTTTTTTTTAACCATCATTATCCAATTATCTCTTTAATGTGTTGAAATAAATTCACATTGAAGCTAGATCGTAAAGAAGGTCCACCATTCACCTATAAATGAAACCATTGAAATCATACATTTCATCTACTATCCCCTACCTGAAAATCTCATACTTTGCTTTTTCAAGTCTTAGAACTCAACCAAGGTTTCAAATGCTTAGGGGTTTACCCTCAAAGTAAATGGCTCTCACTCTAGGGATTAGGCTTGGTGGTTTCAAAAAGTAGAGAAAAGATTCCTAGGAATTTTTTTTTTTTTCTAGTTATCTATAGAGAATTGATTAATTCTCATAAACTCTATGTTAGAAGCCACCCTTGTTTATTGACACTCGTTAGCATAGATTTTGGTTGGAGTCTTGGAAAAAATCAAAATACAATGTTTTCTTTTTCTATGAAAAGGTAGCAAGGAAAAAAGGATGGCCTTAGTAAAGTGGTTAAGGAAAAACTTAAAACCCCATGGATATCGGGGTCTTAAAAGCATTCACTAGTTTAACAAAGATTTATAAGTAGTTAAGAACATTCACTAGTTTAGCAACGCTTTAGACCTAGTTTATATACAACCTGAGTGGGCCTAATGGTTAAGAATACACGTTTTCTCCTAAGAGGTCACAAGTTCAAATCCAAATGGGGTACGGTATGTATACCTTTGTAGACTTTACCAGTCAAATTGTTGGGTGGAAGGGGTCCCTTGTCCCACAAACAAAGGGGGTATCATACACCAATTTGGTGTGGCTTGGTCGTGACCTTAAAAATAGATTATTATTATAGTTATAATACTCTTTATGAGCATATTGTGTACGTGTTACTAAATTAAATGGCATTCACTCTCTCGTTGTCTCTTCTAGATGGCTAAATTGGTTGTTCAAATCAAATCAATTATTTGAGGTCTTATTGCCAGCTTCGTTATTCCCAATGAATTATATGTTTCCATATCCAAAGTTTTATTATGTACGATACTTTTTTTTATTTGTACTATTCATATTAAAATGTTTAGATATCCAAAGTTTATAGTGATCGATAATTCGTTGACTTTATATTAGTTTTTTGTTTGACTACAATTTTTTCAATAATTTCTATTGTTCGAACTTCAAAACTAAAAACAATATTTATTTGTTTTATTTGTGTTATTATTATTACTCCTTTGTATTTGTATTGAAATCTTTGCATGCTGAAGGTTTATATCATTGAATTTTTTTTTGAGGTGCTTGAATAGGCCTGACAACTTAAATGTTTACATGGTGCGAGGTCCTCAAACAGGCTTGACAACTTAAATGTTTGCATACCGCGAGGCCCTTAGACAACCTGACAACCTTAAATGTTTATCTAAATAAGCTTCTCGGAGTACATTTTTCCTCGAAATTTTCCATACATTGTTGCAGTGAATTTGGATAATATTGTTGTCCACCGCCAGTTGAATAGGCATTGTATGTTTCATATTTCTTCTAGGCTTAGAATACAATTTCATCATCGTTGAAGCTACATACATTGTTTACTAGTTCGGTGGGTGCTTCTTCTTCGCTGGTTCGTTGGTTTCTCCTTGTTGTTGTTTGGTTCACAATTCGACCAGCGCTTCTTCCTTTCATCATTTCAGAGTAAGTTTCCATGCCATAATTTCATTTTCTATTCCTTCTTTGTTGTTCAATGTTTGCAGTTTGCAAGTAAGAATGTTTGCTTATTTCTACTGGCATGCTTGTCATATGTTTTTGGTTCCTTTTGTGCTTTGGCTACAGTTTGGTAATCGTTGGAGATACATATGTTGTTTACTGGTTCGGTGGTTGTTGCTTATTCGTTGGTTTGTTGGTTCGTCGGTTTTTGGTTGTGTTGTTTGGCTCAAGTTTATGAGTTTGGGGCCCTGAAGATGCAATTGGGCCGTTCGTGCTTTCTCACTAGTTTGGTGCTTTCTGTTTTCTTTTTTTTACTTCAGCTTTGCAGGGTTGGGGTCCTACACAGACAGTTGGAGCTGTTTTTTATTTATTTATTATTTATTATTTTTTGGGCGCTTTACGGTGTTCAGACTCTGCACCTGCGAGTGGACCTGCAATTGTGTTATTTTCTGTGTCTGGCGAAGTCGAGATGTGTTCTGCTGTAAATTTTTGCTGATACTTCAGTGTTGACATGATAGAAAATAGTGGCATAAGAAATAATTGGACAAATACACATGTGCAATTGCAATATCCATTGTTTTTTTGTTAAAATAAAACATGTGCAAGCTGCACTTATTAACCATATATGGTGGAATGTGCCCATATCACAATACACGTTCTTTATCATCTACACAGACTGGTGTGACCACGATACACTTTGTCTTGTACTTGAAATATGATATGTACACCAAAGATACTGAAAAATCATATTTCCATGTCTGGAAGCATATTTGGATACTTTTCCACGAAAAACCAAAATTGTTTAGCTACGACCATGCAATTTCTTAATATTTTGTGGCTTGTAATATATTTTGGGCAGGGAAAAACTTTATATATTTACAACCATGGATGGAGAAAAGTAAAGGTTCATGTTTCTGCCTATGTTTTATTCTATTCGTTGATTCTCATTTACTGTATGTACATATTACTTATTCTCCGGTGCATACCAGCTTCAATTCATGTTCATTGTATTTTGTGTGTTCCCACATTCAAACAAACAAAATAGACGGAGAAAACGACAGAGTCTTGATTGCAGCGATGGAAGAGGAGATACAAAGGTACATGCTTGTATTGTTATTTCATATTCTTTTGTTTTGTATTTCATTTATTGTCTGTATATGTGTTCACCTAGTTTATTGTATGTAGATATTGCGTACCTTCCTACATAATAACTTATCTTCATTACATGTCTTCTTGCATATTAACTTCCTTCATTTCCATTTTATTTTTCTTGCATTTCTACATTTAAACAAACATAAATAGACTCTTTGGCGCGAATGTAGACGAGAAGTTATAGAGGTGCATATCTGTACTCTTATTGCATATTCCAGTGTTGAATATTTCATTTATTGTCTGTGTATTTGTTGTGCTTGTTATACTACTTTGCACCTTTTTTGTTGTATGTATAACTACATATCTTTATTCTTATTCTCATGTGAATCATATTCTGTTTGTTGTTACATTGAAATAAATAGAACTGTATTTATTTCTTTTACATGTCTTTCTTCATACTAACTTACCTTCATGTCCATTGTATATTCGACGTTGCTACCTTGGAAGAAACAGATTGGTTGGATAGGAAGATGAATTCTTCTATGCCACAATAGAGGGTTCTGTGGTACAATCTTCGAAAAGGTATACAAAATGTGATAGTAAATTAAATATACAAAACAGGTGGGGGCATATAATATTAGACTAGAAAACGATGATTTGGAAACAATGGGCCTTTGTTCCCTCCCCATTTCTACTTTTTTCATTTTCTATTATCCCTTTTGATTTCTAATTGCTCTGCTTAGTCATCTTTCTGAAAATGCCTTGGTGCACAGGTTGGCGGACTCATGGGTTCACATTTATGGTCACTCTTCTTCCTTATTCCATACTTACCCACTTTATCGATTGCAGGTGCCAGGATGGCGGGTTCAAGATTGCGCCTTTGGCTTCCGAGGTTCCGTGATATATAGAGTGGTCGTTAGCCCCACCATCACGTCCTATTTACTGTTACACATTTTTTCAGTAAAAAAATTCGAGGCATAAAATTTGACCCTCGGGTCTTCATGTTTCCTGAGTATCCCTTGACACCCTATTTCGTATTCCATATCCTTCCACCCTGCATGTGACATTAAGAACTATTATGGAAAATATAAAATGCACATGCTTGTTTAGTCCTTTTGATGTTCATCTACACATGCTTGCATCAGGAAAAGTTGGACTAGTGACATGGCCATGAGCAGTTAGTCATCCCAGACATCAACATACTGACAAGGCCAAAGGAAAAGGTGCATACATTTTGTTCCTAGTATGTTTACCAAACAAATATCCTCAACTATTTATTCATCTATGGCATGGTGAATATGTTGATGTCATCGACAATACATACTTTGCAGTTCATAAGAAGTATCAACAAGTACAAGAGAGACATTGAACATAACGCAGGTTCCGCAGACTAAGAGGTCGGGTTGCAAAACTATGGCTCCATAGTTCATCCAAGTTGTGATTCTACTTGTAAATTTATGCCAGGAAAAAAAGAAAACAAAAAAATAATGCACACTACCATTCACTTTAATTTTCCTGTTCAAAAATGGTCACCGGGTCTAAACTTGTAACATCCAAAATACTATCAATAGAGGGCTTGAACAACCGTCAAACTAGACAAGTGTTCATCGGGGACATAATGTTCGTTTACAACAGCTACTTGGACATGACAAAGAAAAAAAGATCCATTATGTGTGATGAAATGACATACAAGGAGGCCATGATGACAATCACACTGACTATTCCTACACAACTTGTCCAGAAACATGCAGAAAAGATATTTATAGGTAATGGGATATCCATTACAAATTTTAATATATTGCCCAAAATAGTACATGACCATGGTGATTGTGATCAGATTATTTCTCTCAATGAAACAAGTATTATGGAAAAAATTCCCGCTATTTGTTTAGAATATCGTTTCATCCCCGACACAACTATCAACGAACTTGCATAGAGAAATGAAATATACCCAATCGAAACCATTGGCGTAGCTATCACACTGGCGAGAAAACTTGGCTTGCAACACATTATCCATATAAATTATGGAGAGTCAAACAACGACAAGGCAATGGTACCATTCTCCATATCTAGTTTTTTTTTTTTGTGTGTGTGCATGTGTGTACAAGGGTAATAAACACATTCGACTCTGTGTTGCCACCTGAGGAAGAACAAGATGCATACAATGACAAACACAACATGACGACCTATGACGCACACCAAGTATCTGCATGCATTAAATGACAATCAATTGACTATACATAAGACTAACTACCCATCTGTCCTACCCTGCAATGGTTAGGATCTCCAAGACACATAAGAAACACTCAAGCATAGGTTCCCATTGATTTTAACTATTTAAGGTCTCAGGGATGGCGACTGTTCTGAGGAACATGGAGGTGTCTACGTCCCGCCCGACACTGCAAGCAGACCAAGCACACAAAAGTTTACGACCCAGTACAACAATAATTAAACAAAGGACTACAATTCTCATTCCATCGCGCAACTTTAGATCATAGTTTGTCATCAAAGTACCCTCTAAATTAACATTCAAGGACCTTATTGTGCAAGTCTGATCTCGACTGGTTTTAACATTAACCAAATAATTAATCCTAATTTTAATCAAAATAATGAATAGTTAAAAATTATCATTTAAAGAGAAATTTAACATTTAATTTACAATTATGATAATTAACACAATATTCTACAATCAATTAACTCATCCATTAATTATAAATAAAAATGAATAGTTTATGATTTATCATTTAAGGCAACAATTAACATTTAATCTATAATTATAATTCAATAAATAATGCAACATTCTAAATCATTAAACTCATTCAATGTAAAATTCACATTAACCTTCACTCAAGATCTAAGTCTATAATTCGATATGCATAAATTATGAACCAATAATTGGCTCAACATTGCATTGATCATAATCCACAATTGACGCAATATTCAAATCCCTTTCACATAGTGTATAAATTTAACATTAACAATAACTCAATGATCTAACTTATAAATCAATAGCCAGTAATTAATTAGTGTGACGACCCAACGCTTATAAATTCACCATTGCAATAATTTAAATCCTTTAAAGCAAGATGTACAAATTTACATTAATGTTACACCATAATTGAGCAAGCCTGTATAACTTAAGAGCAATGAATGATTAAAGGAAAAAAATGTGGCAATATAAACCTGTCACCCCGTAGTCAGAGGCACGAAGAACTAATTCAAGCTGTCCACTTGATAGGATCTACACTGTCCAAGGCTGGGAAGGGTGAAGGCTCGCAGTCAAGGGCAATCGCTGGTGGAGAGGGTGTGACTATCCATTCTCTCCTCCTTTGATGTGAAAAATAAAAAGAACACGGCAAGGAAAAGGAAGTTAATTAATCAATAAAACAACAAAATCGTTGCAGAAATTCTAGGAGGGGTTACTAGGTTGTCAGCGAAGGTAAGGGGAGGTAGCTCACGGATGTCAGAGGGAAAAATCAAGGCCACGCCTCCCGATTGACTCGCAGCACGAGAATCTGGAAACACTGTAACCACCATCTGTGGCAAGTCGCCCAACCCAACATGACAGGCGGTTTTGAAAGGAGGGAAAACACCCGTGTACATCAATCACAAAGTTAGAAATTGAAAATGCCATGTTATGAACTCCGAGTTAAGGTAAAATATAAATGGAAAAAAAAGAAAAACGCAAATATAGGAATACGTCTATCATCATACGCGGGAATGAATTCATCCTTCATTCCGAAGGGAAGATGCGCTACAGGAATGGCTACACAACTTTAAATGAAGAGAAGAAACTCAAAAACTAAACCAGATTTAAACATTTCGAATTCTGTTCTTGGTTCGCTACCTCAGTAAATTTAGAAGTGCTTACAAATTGCAAGGTTAATACATGAATTGCATTCGGTTATGAGTTTAAGGAATTCTTAATAACGTTTGAGAGAGTAAATAGTAATGAAATCTAGCAGGGTTTGTTCCATCAATTCAAGGCGACTTGAGTTTAATGGCTGTCCTAAGGTTAGGCAAAGGAACCTACAGTCCCAGAATGCGAGGAAGAGTTACATCACAAGAATTACATTACAAAATATCTAAGCATAAAAATTACATTACATAACATTGCATGGCTTAATTTCTAAACCTAAAATGCATAGTAACTAAGATTACAGCAAAAAAAAACTTGTGAATAGTAACTAAGATTACTCCAGAATTTACCCACTCCATTTTTATTTAATGCCTCCAAATTTATATTTGATATTTTTTTTTAAATCAAACCCTTGAACTTTGATTATAAGTTAGGTAATATAGAGCAAAGTCAACTGTTTACCTTGTTCTGTTTACTTTATTTCTTGTTTCTGGGATGTCCCTAATTGATAGATGAATCCAAGTTTACACCTGATTTTTTTTTCATTTGTTTAACTGATTTTTAATCGCTTTACATGGTTATTAGTGCCCGCGATTTGCCGCAGAATTAGGTATCCAAGTTTTTTTTTGGCTTAACGAGACTATACCTAATTTTTTTTAATCCATTTAGGTAGTTAACAGATTCAGTGATTTGTAGCAAATTTCAACTAGAATGAAGATTGCTTAAGGTGTTGCGATATCTATAGGTATATATTAGATAGTTAGAAGCATTCAATAACCAGAGTTATACTCGATTAGCGTAGAAATTCGTTCATCGATCTGTCACTCCTCAGGCAATAAGATAATAGCAGTACTCACTTACTACTAGAGGTATTTCATCCGACTCAGATATTATACAGAAATATGGTTATTTACCAACATTTATCATGAGGTTCTTCAATAGCTTATTAGTTGTTTTTCATACACAAGAAACATGTAGAATATAAATTGTACATGATTTGCCACACTAATACTTGTCACATGAGAAATTAAATAAAAATGACAGTTACAACAATTACAATTATAATCGTAGAGTAAATAAATAAAAACAACCATTAAATCCATTTACAATCGATATTCTAATACCAACATAAATCATAATGCATCCTATTCTACCAAATTAAAAAAAGTCATGCCGTTGCCTTATCGCCCGCCTCGAATGATGACCGCGCACTCTGTGTCGCTCCCACTCGTCGACCGTTGAGACCTCACCGGTACCTCCCAGCCAATCACTCGAGGTACTCTACTTCCCCCTTAGTCCCCGAGCCGCAAAGGGGCCACACACTATCCAGATGGTACGTCTAGCTCCTAGCTCGCCTCGCAAGGCCGAGCTACCACTCCTATCCGAGCTGGGAAATCCCAACTCCTCACAAGTAAATTAGTCAAGTCACTAATCCGGTAGCGTAACGTTATGCTAACAACCGATCCCTTACTTCCTCCTCCTTCCTCTCTTTTATAGAGTTTTAGAACTTCCAAACTTTCCCTAAATCTCATTTAATTTAAGTTTTAATAAAAATCTTCCAAATATTCTCCTTCGCACAAGTGTCATCCATCCCCCTCTTTCCTCCAATAATTATTTTCTTTAAATTAATAATTGTCTCATTTCCCTCACCCACCTAGAGTTACTCCTAAAATTACTCCTAGGTGTCCCTAGATTCCCTATAGGTTTTAAATACTTTCCCTAAAATGAAGTTGCTAATTTAGTTCAATTTAGAAGGTTCTTAATTGCAGATTCTTTACTAAGTTGACCTC
>CBVK0100005426.1:0-15457 GCA_900067695.1 Picea abies | reverse complement strand
ATTCATTCAGTAATCTATCTTTCATATGAGCAAGTACCTTTTGAGTATGACGATGATAAATGCTTTTATTTCAAATAAATAAACTCCTAGATAAGTGTCTTTTCTTTCTTAGATTTTAAGGGCCTTAGATTCATTTTATAGGGTCTACCCCCCTTGGCTTCGCTAGGAGTTGGCCTAGACGGAGGAGTTGAGGATCAGGTGACAGCACCTTGACTCGAGACTTTCCCCCAAGGACACACCAAGTGGATTGAAGGTTTCTTCCACGATAACCCAGGTGTGTATTAGGACGGCAACAATGCTTATCCATGACATAATATGCATACAATCGGTGTCATCTCTACCTTTAGAGTGACTCGAACCTATTCCACTCCTCCATAGATCAAGTTGTTTTGACATTTAGTATCTCTTTAGTGACTTCCTTGGTTTCTCCTCGATCTCAGTCAGTTGCAACCCTCTGAGGGTTTCTAAGTGGTTCTCAAGCAGTAAAATATTTAAATACAATGAGGTGCGGTTCCAGAGTTTGCTAGGGTTTTATCACTTGATTTTGAACCGCAGGTTCATGACACACGCAAGATCATCTGTTGCCATTCTCATCCCTATCGAGCAGAAAATGTCCACCAAAGTGTGAGAGGAATATCTATCGTCACTCCATATTTTGAGCAATGAATGCATTTAACCTCTATTCCAACAATGCTATACCATTTTTGTACGAATATTGTGACTTTCATATATGCATACATGGTAACTTGCAAATAATTTTTTTTTGTAAGTTTACTTGTGCTTTTTAAATTTAAGTTAAATTACATTGTAACAGGTTCACTTTTTGTAGAATTCGACACCCTTCATTTGTTGAGTTTGCATCTGATTGCTAAAGGGTGGAGTTGCAAGAAACCCTTGAGGTCTAAGTTAGTCTTTAGATGGCTCAAATTGATGAATTATTAGAGTTACTGGACACTCTAATGCTCTCTTTTATGGACAATACAGTCACAATTGACATAACAACTTTCACTGATGTTCTAACCTGTTTATAAGATTCGCAAAACAAAATCAAATTTCTCCATCTTGAATCACAACTCCAACAAGAAGAAATACAACAAAAGAATCATCATTCTAAACCAGTCCTTGTTTAGAACAATTATCTTTTTGAATTTGAGAATGATTCCTATCAACAACCAACACATGATCAAATCAGTGATGCCACTTCAAAAACAGATTCAAATGAAGATGAAGTTTGTCATAAACAAGTTCCACTTGCACTTTCCAAGCACATAACCAGACCTTGGGAAGAAATCATCAAAAAAAAGAAAAAAAATAGGTCTTGGATACAAAATGGAAGTGACCTATCACATTCTATATTATTCCAAAACAATCCAGTTCCATAGTGTTGGATTCCTTCAAGAAAATTCATCTTCACTTACTCCAATTCAAGAGAAAATTCTGAAATGCCAACATTGTCATCGAGTTGGCCACGTGGAAGATCAATGTTTTGATCTTCATCCTTGTGAGCATTGGGGAAAGCATAATCATCTTTCAGACAGATGTTCCAAATGCAAGAAATCTGCAAGAGTAAAGAACCACTATGGGTGGATCACTTCTTGGCAATGGTCATCAACAGTCAAGAAGATATATCACTCATACCAAGGAATTCATTCTCGAGTATTGACACATCTTATAGTGGAAAGATTTGCATATTCTCACATTGTACATGACAAGGAGGAATAATATTAGTGATTGACAGTCATGCATCAAGTTTTGAAGTCCTATCAATCGAGTAGTAACAAGTGAGCATGACAAGCGAGTGTGATTTGGTTTGTGTTCATCCCAAAACCACCAAATTGGTTTGTGGTTTTCCTTAAACCTCCATGTAGTAGAAGACAACAACTTCTACTAGAGAAAAATTTATGGTAATCTTTAAACCAACATTCGAGAGCACTTCGAATTAGCAAATGACATCAACTTCTAGCTTGTTATCGCACAGTTTGTAGCTAGGTCAAATGGCTATAAGATGGAGGTCCAAACTGGTGTAACAGGAACCTATCCCACCCAATGTCACCTCGATGGGATGGTTCTTTCTTTTTAGGGAGGTAAAGCCCAGGGGAGACATCCCCAGTGACCTGGGGTTTTGAAGAGGCAAAGTTTAAAGGACAAAGGTAAAGTTCCCCCTTCACAGATCACCACCAAAGAAGATAGTCTGGCCAAAGGCCAATTCAAAGTAACCCCCAAGGAACAAAGTACCTTCCTGGAACAAGACAACAACAAACAGATATTCGCAAGCTAATATTCAATGGGGTTAGTACTTCATACAATATATGACTATCTTAACAACATGTAAGCAATTATAGCAGTAAATATTGACGAAGTCAATGTTTATCAATACAACTGTGAGAATAAAGTCACTTCATCAATAAGTAATGGAACGATGCAACATTCAAAGAACAAATCAACACCTTATTTAGTAAAAGCATTAAACACCATTCAATTGCTCACAAGATAAGATGTTGCTGCATTAACATGAAATAACCAAGTGTGACGTCAACAACTTAGGGTTGGGGTTAGCTCCTAGATTAGGGTTAGTAGTTAGGGTTTGCTTCAAAAAGGTTTTAAGGGTTGTTTGTGATCAATTTTACTTCAACGCTGGAGGTCTTAGATCAGTGCCTTAGGGTTAATGGAGTCAATAAGTGATGGATGCAAGAGTTGAAGGGAAAGAGATTTTAAAGGACTAGAGGGATAAGTTTTGAAGTGCTGCTAGAGCAGGGCTTCAAAAAATAGAACCCTAGGGGAGAGAGGATCACTACGGTGTTGTTAAAGCAAGGCCTCGTGCTCTCTCCTCCTTCCCAGCAAATAGCTAGCTCAAATGAAACACAAAGTCAAGACAAGAAGGCTTGAAGAGGGAGAGTGTTGTTAAGGCAAGGTTCTTTCATCAAACCCTAAAGGAAAACGGCCCTAGGTGTAGATGACCTAGGCCTGGGACATCCTCCTCCTCTTGAAGTTCAAAGGGTACGGCTAGCAAAGGAGAAGAGGAGAAAGGAGTGTAGCTACGACTAGGCTCTCTTTTCCTCTTCAATGGCTAATGATTTCTCAATCAGGGGACTTGAGACAAGGACCTACTTGTGTGCTTGTCACCTAGGGTTTTTGATCAGCAAATTGTAAACATATGCAAGAATATAAGACTACAACCATTCAATCAAGAAGTTTTGCAAAAAAAATACTTACATATCACCATGAAATAGCATGCAAACCCGAGTTGTAAACCTTCCTTCAAGAGAAATGCCAAAAAAGTCTTCCTTCAACAAGTGCACATCACTTAGTTCAGCCAATAACCCCCAATAGGGCGCAAAAATCAGAACTCACTAATGAGTGAGTGATGAATGATCATAAAATGAGAGTCAAAACCCTCAATATATAGTGTATCAATGACCTAATTTTACTTTTCAAGTCATAAAAATGCCGACAAGGCCGTAATGTCAAATTAAAACCCTAATTGAGCTGCAAAGAGAGTAAAATCCCCTTCAAGGGAGGCGCTAGTCCCTTCTAGGGCAAATGAGACACCAAGGAGCAAAACGTTATCCCCTCAGGGGCCTCTCCAACATGCCACACATGCCACTATTGCCCAGTCTGCCTCCAAAAGCATCCATGAAACTAGATGACGTCATGGTGAAGATGGAGACATCCCAAGCCTTCCAAGGCTGGCGTTCCACTGAAAAGGGGTCATTCCCCCCAAGTCTAGTCCTACTGGAGTGCCTCTGATAGAACGTCCTCTTCCTCTTCGGTGCAAAATCCATGATCCATCTCCATCTTGTCTCTAGCCCCTGATGGGGTCTCTACATCCATCTGGTGGGATCTCCAGCCCCATGGAGGTCCGAACTAGTCATCTCCCCATGTGTACCAGACCAAATGGTACCTATCTGCCGAGCATGGTCCTGCACATCAAAAGCTACGCCCTCCATGGGCTCATCAGTCACCAAGATCATAGCAATGTTAATCACATTTCATCATCAATATTATTAAACATATGCATAAAACCCTAATACATATGCCAATAGCTCAAAGACATTACAAAAACCTGCAATACAAGATTGGAGAAAAAGACAAAACATCATATTGGGCTAGTATCCACAAGAAAAGGAAAGTTTCCAAGAGGATTTCATCCAAGCCATGTAAGTGAGGTGATGTGGCTAGGGGATGTCCAGACACATGGGTGCAGTGAGAGGCAAGGATGCATAATGTTATCTGTGGGTGCCTTTATAGAAGGCGAGCTGTACCTCTCATGGATGCATTTTTTCCAAGCCCGTTCTTGCCTTTATTCTTTTTCTTGCTTTATTCTTTTATTTGCTTTTTCTTCTTCTTTTTTCTTTTTATTCCAGGGCTAACCAAAGGACACTGCCTTGGCATGGTGACCAGAGCTGACAGTGTTACCCACAAGTACTTTCAAAGAGATGAGAAGGATGGCTCGTGATGAGACCCCCTTTCCCTTGGCCGTGCAACCAAAGGTCACTGCCCTGGTGTGGTAACCAGATGGTGGAAATGTCATACTGCTAGGTACCCATGAACCTAATAGGCTGGCTCGTGATGAAACCCCCTATCCTCTGACTAGGTCTTGTTTGTTATTTTCCAGGTCCCTCTTGTTTCTTGCTGAGAGGCCTTTTATTTCCTTCTCAGGGATCCCTGGGTGAAGCATCTCGAGGTTTCATTTTTAGGCTTTTGTCTTTTACCAACTGCTTTCACCTTCTGGGCCTTTAGCCCCTTCTTCCCACTAGATAAGGTGCAATCCTACAAATAGGTCAACCCAATGCCCGAACAAGGGGAATGGGATAAATGAGCGGGAGATAAGATGAAACAGTGGTGATATGATGGGAGTGGACGATGGATTTTCAAAAATCCCCCTAGTGGCAAACCAAGACCTATGGGCACAAGCTTGCTAGAGCACCCTGTCAATTTCCCAAGCATGGTCAAGTGGGCTAATGTAAGATCCAAGCAGTTGTTAGAGATAAAAGGAATCATATGCATATATTTAAAGGTTTCAATGATCAAAAGCGACACATACCATGATACCTGGACCAATTACCTCATGGAGCAAGAACCTCTTATGATACAAGACCAAGCCGATGGTGATGGATGTTGCTGTTGCTGACAAGACAAATCCGATGGAAGAAGAAAAGAATGGGCCCTCCAGGGCTATGCTCAGGTCAATCCTGCTCTCGGTACTCCATGTCTAGGACCTGTGGGCCTCGAGACATGATCTTCTAGTTATCCCTAAAAGGCGGGGATAACATAGCTAACTTAGGAAATGTTCAGGGAATCATTGAGCCTTGGAGCCAAGTTCCATTGTTTGTGGTCTTCCTTAAACCACCATCACCATTTAGCAGAATTTATCCTCTCTTTTTGTTGCTTTACGGTTAATTTAGGGTTTTATTGCAAAACAAATTCATTTTCATCCATAAATAACCTAGATGTTTTGATTTATATGCATATTGTTGACCTAATAAACATTTTTGAAACCCTAATTTGTATTTCTAAAGTATTATTACATCCTTTTAGGGCAAAACGTCCAGGGTTATAGGGATGTTATATGTCCCTTAATTTTTTGAGTTTGTTGGTTAATGAAACTCTAATTTAGCTCATTGTTAGCACTCTTTATTCATTGAATTATTGCTTTTCAAAGGGATATTTTATTTGTTGCTGTAATAACTTATTTAACTACTATAGTTTGATATTTTTTTCCCAAGTTTACAATATCCCTAAGCTTTTTCTTCAATTGTAGTGTTTGGGGATCCTCTTGAACCTTGAATTGACTTTGAAAACCTTTTAGATTGATCTATATCCTCATCTCTTCAAATCTAGAATTTGCTTTGCCTTACCACTTTATAAATACTTTGTCTATCTTATTTCATTGGTGGTTGATTAAGTAGCTAACCGAGAGGACCTATACTTGATTATGCCTTGTCTAGGGATCCTTGGAGTCTACTAGGGAAGCCTCCCTTGTGTTGGATTCCACTCCTTCACTAAAAAGAGGAAAGTTATTGCCTAGGTGACAGTGATGACATCTTACAATGTTCCACTAGTCTTGTACCTTGTGAAGGCTTTGCACTTGGTGCTAGATTATGTGTTAATAGGACCAGTTTATAGACCTTAGACATCATCAAAAAATGAATTTTAGGGTCAAAACATAAAGTGTTCCCTTCCTTTTTCCATTAATTATCCATCATTTACTTATCTCTAACCGAGTCACCTACGAAATACTTTATGTTCTAGGCATTGACACACATAATAGGGGTAAAGTTGTCCTACCATGGTAAAATTAGGCAAATTTGTAAAGTTAACTAATGTTATGATGTTGTTAAAAAGAATTACTTGATGTACTTTGCCTAATGACTTGTGTTGAAGCTTGACTCATCATTATAGGTGGGACACTCTACATTGGGATGCATGCAATATTCCTCGAGATCCATGTCATTGCATTGGAATCTGTGAAAGCACAATGGAATATGACGAGGATGCCACATCATCACAGAGTTGTCCACATATGGTGCATGTATGAGCCACTTGGAAGTGAATTTTCCTAGCACGTGGGAAGAATCCTTCAAGAAGGCACACTTTTTCTCTCTACACTCACATGTGTGACTTCTAGAAGCTTCTAGAAGATCTCTCCCTTTTCTTTGTCTATTCACATATGTGAGGGGTTATTGCATGATTGGTGGAGTTTGTTAGTGAGGTGCCCTTATTCTTGGGCCTTTTTTACCTCACATTTGTTCTAGAAGATGATTATAGACCAAATTCAAGGAGGGCACACTTGTAACTCTCTCTCATGGACCACATGTGTAGGAGTTAGTCAACATTCTCTCACTTTTATTAGAGTGCCCCACTTTTGTGGGGTTTATTACAACTTCTAGTGGTATTTTCCCATAGTTTCACCGTGGAAAATTGTATTTAGCTCATGGTTTTATCTAGCACATGGTATGAGCACATGGTTTCACTCTTATCTCATGGTTTTGTATACATGGTATTGGAGGCCTTCTCTATATAAGGAGGGTGCCTCCCTCACTCCCACTTCCACTTGTTGGAAATAAAGTGGAGCAAGTTATGACTATTTGTGTGTGTGATTTTCATTATTCTTGAGTGATGATCTAAGGGTTCTTACTAGGATATTATAAAATTGAAATCTTGATGAGGCAGAATCCATCACAATAAAGGATAATTCAAAGGAGCTATGATGTTTAAATTTATTTCCTTTCTTTATTGAATTTAAATTAGATTTCCATTTCTATTAGAAACAAATATCCTAGGGTTTTGCTTCTTTACAATAGATCTAGTGGATAATTCCTTTTGTGATGCTTTTGTTGATACAAGTTTGAGTTAACCTCCCTTCAGGCTTGTAAGTTTCATTTTATCTATCTTGACGCTCTTATAGCAATCCTTGATGTTGGAGGACTTCAATAAATTTGGTAAAGTGGACATTGGCAAGGGTTTTTAAGACCCCATAGCCCCCAATGGTGAGAACAAATTCCTTCATTTGAAGCTTACAGCCATCATTTAATCTTTCCCTTTCCTTTTGCAATCAAGCAATCTAGGGCTTATCATAATTTTATCTTTAGAATCGGATTGCTATTATTCAAGTTCTTGTGCTAATTTTTATCATGTCTTGCGATCAAATTTATTTGTTTTAAAGGATAATCGATCTGTTTGTAGGTGGAATCTAATTTAGATCATTTTACTAACACACATATTTGCACCTAGATCTTCTTTCAAATCACACCACTCAATTGCTACTCTAAGGGTTTCTTACTAACACAAAGATTTTCACCTAGATCTTCTTTCAAATCATACGACTCACTTGCTGCTTTAAGGGTTTCTTAAAATCTGAATGAATGATAAAATTCTGCGACCATAACCATTCATTAAGTTTGTTTCTCTTACTCGCATGGTGTTAAAAGAGCTAATGATCTGAGCACCGTTTTAACTCTTTTATGTTTCTAAACATCATAAGACACTAAATGATGCCCCAAATGGTGAAACGACTTCTTTTTTTAGCATAATGGTTTGGAATTACTTTGTTGCTATTTTCTTTAATCTGAAGTCTGTTGAGGGTTCTTATACTGACTGAGTTCCTTTGATGAAAAATTCTGAGACGCAGATAAACATGTGCATGGAATAAGTCTTCACATTAATCATCATGTAAATATTAGCATCCAGAGCTCTTTTCATTGTTGTTGTACACAATTACAACAGTTAGTTTCAGCATTGATAAACACAGTTCACTTATCTCATAATTATTTAAAGTTTTCCTTTGGGAGTTACTAGCAATTTTCATTGGTTAGTTTACTTTTCTTTGATGGTAAACAATTTATAATTGGGCTGTCATTCCATATACATGCTGATCATATAACAATTTTCTAAGTGTTGTAAACAAGTGGGTTTTGACATAATTCTTCACTGTCCATAAAGTCACTTATGACAACAAAAGTAAGACATTGACATAACCGTTGGCACATACTTTCCTTCATGAAAACAAATTTCTGTTGTGAGGAGTTTTAGATCTTTTGTCTCTGTTTTAATTGTTGTCCTAAATGTCAAGTGGCACTTTGTCTCTGGTTTGATAATTTATGATTTTTCTTGCTGTCATAACAATTCTCACAAGTATATCATCATTAAATGGTGTCATGATTTGATATCTGAAGTGCATGGTGATTTGTTAACACATTCAGATTTTCAATTTTCATGAACAACAACACTTCACATTTGTCATAATTGCAGCAACTAACACCAACATTCACTTTTAAGACATTGTCTCAGATTTCACCCACTGTTGGAATTCACCTTTCACATAAAGCTCTTGGGTTTTAGTTGGGCCTAAAGCTTCTTTCATAGTTTTCTCACATTTCTACTTCAACATGTGTCAATAGGACATCTTGGACTAACAATGTTGAGCACCCCGTGAGCTTGGACTTTGGGAGGTTTTCTCATTCCTTAGGAGCCTTTTTTTTTGGTTGCATCTTCAAAGTAGTTTGAGTTGATTAGTATCGTTATTATGAGATAAGACTTTTCCATCCTATACTAAACGATTTAGCTTAGAGGGACTGTATGGATTCCCCCCTAGGCTAGAATTTCCTTAGTCTAAAGAGTGGAGCAAGGCCACCAAAGTGATGGTGGGTGGCTTGCTTGATAGTGCCCCTAGGCTCTTCTAGTAAGGTTAGGACTTTTTCCTATAGGGAGAGTTTAAGTGGTAATAGATCTAAGTCAGTGAATAGGGGCAGCAATCCACCTAGAGTGGTCTATATTGCACATTGTTTGAGCGCAAATAATACCCTTGAGGCCTAGGACGACCTGTATGGGAGAAGTGCCAATTTTAGGGCCAATCTGTGCCAATTCTTGCATTAGTACACTTGGGATGATTGGCCTCTACTTCACCTACCTAAATAGGGAATATATATTTGTGATGTCTCGTTCCCAAGAGTAGGCCAGCAGGGAGTGACTTAGTAGTCTATCTATTTTTGTAGACTATAGTCAAGAAAAAATAGGGAACAAGGGGAGAAGTAAGGGTGAACAGATGGCTAAACGATGAATTAAGCCAAAAATCATAGGAAAAGTCACTTAAGCCAAAGTCAACAGAGAAATAGAAGAAAAAGGTGTTGAGGGGGGACTTAATTAATTAATCACTCAACTTAGGAGGAAAGGCGCCTATCTTAAGTGAGGTCAACGAAGAATTAGATCAGAGAATATATAAAAGAGGGAATTCAACCTAATTCTTCATTATGTTATGATTTGATGTTGAGAACAGTTTCCAGAGGAGGGAGTGTAATGTCCCCATTTTGGGACATTATAACTTTACAGAGTGTTATGCCTACCAGAGTAGCCAGATAGGGGTGACAGAGAGTTTGGGAGATATTGAGGGGTTTTATTGGGCCCGACTTGCATCGTTCATCATCAGGATCCATTCCGCACAACTTGGCTTTGGTTCCGTTACATTCCGATGATTTCCATAATTTTGAGTTATTATGGGTCATATCTTAATTAAATTCACTAAGAAGGTCATAATGGGCATATTACTTGGAGAAACCTCTTAGTGTAATATCTCATAGGAATCGGGAAGAAGATCTCTACATGTTAAGATGATGAGAAGTGACTTTCAATGGTCGGAGAAGCCATAAGGATGAATAAATCACTTTTTAGAGGTAAAATGGTTAATTAATTAATTAATTAAGTGATTTAATCAAGGAATAATAAAATAAAGTAAAAGTCACTTGGAGGGAAAAGGTCAACAACAAATTAGGGTTTCAGGAAGCTATAAAGGAAGGGTAAAGGACCTAATTCCTCATTATATTAGTTATGATTTGATGTTGAGATATTTGCAGAGGAGGAGGAAATCGACCCCCTTGTTGTTTTGTGGATTTCTGGAGGAAACCACCACCATTGATCGGTTTCGGTGTTGAGAGACACACCCTATCCTATCGGAGATACCATCCAGGTATTTCACCGTGCATTACAATGTCCAATTCAGTGATTGCACAACTTAGCCAGTGAGGGCACAAGTGTTTGAGAGAGGGTTTGTGCAGCCGCTTGTGACAGTTCATATTTGGCTGATTCCTTCCGACCCATTAGAGAGATATCCAGGGCTCACCTATTGAGCCATCTAGTTTTCGATGGTGGAATCTTTCGGAAAGCGGAAAACAGTCATTTAGGGCACAACTCCAGAGGACGCACATTTGGGGTTCCAGGGGACATTTCGAGGTAGATCTGAGGAATCCCTTCTGACCCATTATAGAGGAGACCAGGACGATTGTTTTGAGCCATACATCATCAGATTCCGTCGGTGGAATCACTAGGGCATACTCATTGAGTCCAAGAGGTGCGAAAACCCCTAGGGGGTGAGATCTGGAGCTCTAGAGGTTAGATCTTCAGTCCGACAGTCATCAAGATCAGTCTAGAGGCTAGGGTACATATTTTGAGACAATTTCCATCTCATTCTGACTGGTATCGCCATCAGGGCGAGTTTTCTGGATTCTACAACAGTTACTGTGAGCTGCCAGACTACCTTTTGTCGATCTATCCGTGCATGCGTAGACCAACACCCATTCTTCTGATAACGAGTATTTCTTATCAATTATTTTGTATTCCAGTGACGATCCATGAGATCTAACTGACGATTATCATATCTGCTTCCAGTTATTATTTTATTTTCTGCTTTTTTCAGCATTATATATATATATATATATATATATATATTAGTGAGTTGTGTTGTCCTTATTTCTCATGCATTGTCTTATATTGCTAAAACACATAATAAACTGGAACACACATGCGAAAATAACCAAGCATGTTCACACAATAACTCATACGCATTCAGAAACCCCCAGAGTATCGGATTCAGTGGCCAAAACCATAGTTCAGTGGTAGATATCTAGATCAACTGGATTAGGGATATTTCAATGGTATCAGAGCTTTAGTCTTGCCAGCCTTGGAATAAAGTCGATGAGTTCAACGGGTGACCCAGAGGGTCGTGAGCATCTGGGTGAAGAATACGTATTTTCCTCCTCTCCCTCCCAGTTCTGTGGAAGAGGAAGAGGCACAAAGGGAAGTCAAGAGAATGGCAGAGCGTGAGGAAAAGAGGATGTGGGGAGACATATATGAGCTACCAGAGGGCAGTGGTAAGGCCCCCATGGATCCATAGGCAACCTTCATGCAGGTTATCATCGATATGTTAGCTAGTCAGCGGGCCATGACTCAGTCCTTGGCACAGGTGGCTGATAGATTGGCTATAGTGGGCACCTCGAACACACAAGCCCCACATACAACACAGGGGAACTCAAGGGTAGGCAGTAGACCCCAGTCACCTACTCACACATATGCATCTTCGAGTAGGATTCCTAGACCATTGTTCCCTAGTTTTCAGAGGGCATCACTAGCAACAGCACAACAATTGTTAGCACAGAGGTTGCCCACTCAGGCGGAAGACATTGTAGAGTACAAGAGGGAGTATTTAGTGTTGGGTCATGACTTCCATCATGACATGACACTGGTCGAGTACTGTGGACTTAGGGTTAGGAACCATCCCAGAGAACCTCAGAGAAGAGGACAACAACAACAACAGGGGCATAACATGGATTTCATCTGGAAAGTTGGTAAACCACCAAACCTTCTTTTGACGGATCGTTCAAATGCACTACCAGAGCTTGGGTACAAAATCTAGCCATGTACTATAAGCTCAACCAAATGACCGAGACAGAGGCTAGTGACTCTTGCGCATTTGAGGGATAGTTGGATGGACAAGATGATAGTGCATGTCCTTCATCTTCTCTGTCAAGAAATGTTGAGGATTCAACACTTCAACATAGTGGTGACACTTGTGAGGATTCATATGTGTCGACACTTAGACATGATGAGATTAGGAGGTTGGATGACCTACCTATGGGTGTAGACATGGCTTCTAGGAATTCTTGTATGGAGGATGATGAGCTTCCTATGATGAGCGAGCCACATTTTTCATCTTCTCAGTCACCTATGCTAGCGACGACGCATGAGGATATCAGTGGCATTCTTGATATGGTAGAGGAGCCTTGTGTGGGAATTGTACACAAGGGACATATGGATCTGCAGACCTAGGAGGAGAGGTATGGCTTGGAGATAGTTGACCTTACACATACCTATCAATATTAGGAGAGTGAGTCGCGACTCTTGGAGATTTCGTTGATGGATCAGGTTGTGGAGACCGACAACTTGTTGGGACACTTACTCCCAGGATCGATCTACAGTGATGAGGACGCACTCCTTATTGGTCGGCATGACCATAGCAATGTGATGACGATGCACTCCTCAAAGTGTCTACTGTGATCGGATACTAATTGTAGTGGGACTCCGAAATGGGTAATGACGTGGTTGAAGAAAAAACATGTTGCTGTGTCAGCGGTATTGTTGAAAGTGGGCATGGCTTCGGCCCATTTGGTAAAGTAATCCACTGCCATGACGATGTACTTGTGTCCATTACTAGATGGAGGATTGCAAGTCATGAAGTCTATGCCCCATTTGTAGAAGGGGTCGACGATGATGACTGGATGTAGAAGAGTAGAAGAGAGGGTGGCGCTCATGCTTTGTTTGCATAGAGATGGTATTTGTTGCATCACTTGACATCGTGGATGTAGTCATGAAACAATGTGGGCCAAAAGTACCCTGCTCAAATGATATTTTGGCGGTGGAAATACCCGAGAGGTGGCCACTGCAAGAACCGCTATGGAAATCGTTCAAGACTCTGTCAGCTTCGTCGATGGTTAGACATCGACGAAGAATGATGTCGACCCCTCGTTTGTACAAGATGTCACCGATGAGGAGGTATCGAGGGGCCTGATGGTGAATGCACCGACAATTGTCTCGAGAGATATGAGACCCAAACTTCTGTGTCTGAAGGTAAACAAGAAAGTCTCCATACCAAGGGTCATCAGAGGGGATGAAGAAGAGGTGTTCGTCGGGAAAATCTGTATTGACGGGTGAAGTTTTAGCGTCTGAGGGAAAAACCGTAATGAGTTCGGTGAGGACGAGGGCTTTCTTGATTTTGGGGGTTGAGAACTCTAGGTCATATTCCTGAAGGATGACGATCCATCGGGAAAATTTGCCATTAATTTGTCATCTACTAAGCAAGCACTGCATCGGGTTGGAATCTGCTACGACTTTGGTAGTTCGAAGTAGGATATAATGTCACAGTTTTTGGATTGCAAGGACAACTGCGAGGGTGATTTTCTCATCATGATTGTGTTTCAGGGGTGGTCTTGAAATATTTTTACTGATGTAGTAAATGACATGTTTTCGCTCATCATCCCCTAGTTGGACGAGGACTCATGCTACTAAGATGGCTAAGGATGACAAGTAGAGGATGTAATCATGATCATAGTCTAGAGGACTAATCAAAGGGGCATTGGATAGGGCCACTTTTAAATCATCAAAAGCGGTTTGAGCATGTTCATCCCATAGAAATGGGATATCATGACGAAGTAAATGAAGGAAACCATGCGCACGAGTGGCGTAATCTGGGATAAAGTGACATAAAAAGTTAGCTTTGCCTTGTAGGCTCTGCAGTTGGCATAAATTCCTAGGTGGTGGATTTTATGTGATAGCTTGGACCTTGAGGGAGTCCACCGTGATATCGTATTGGGAGACAATGAACCCAAGAAGGCGTCTGGCGGTGATGCAAAATACACACTTGAGGGGGTTCAAGTGGATATTGTATTGGCAACATCATTGAAACACGATGCGTAAGTTGTCTAAATGCTGAATTTGTTTCTTGGATCGAGCAGTGAGGTCGCCCAAATAAGTGAGGATGATGCAAGCAAGATCGTGGAAAACATAAGTCATGGCATCTTGAAACATAACACCTGCGTTTTTGAGTCCAAAAGGCATGATATGATAAGCAAAAGTACCCCATGGGGTAGTAGAAGCGGTTTTATATTGATCTGGTGGATGGATTCGGATTTGATTGTAGTCGAAGAACCCATCCATGAAGGACAAAGCCTCGTTGTCGGCACAATAATCGATAATTTGGACGATGAAAGGGGTTGGAAAGTTGTCCTTGGGACAAGCATGGTTGAGATCGCAAAAGTCAATGCAGACACGAATAGTGCCCTGTTTTTTGTTAATGGGGATGGGGTTGGAAACCCATGAGCTATACGCAATGGGATAAATGAACCCAACAACACGTAACTTGTCAATTTCAGCTTTGATAACCACCACTTTGGATGGGTGGATGGGGCGTTGCTTTTGACGAACTGGGGTGATATCTGGCCATGTGTCGATGTGATGTTCGACTATAGAAGGATCAAGGCCAGGAATCTCCGTATATGACCAGTAAAAAATATCTTGGTATTCCTAAAAGAGAGCTTTGTAAGATGTGAGTTCCTCAGGGGAGCATGCAGCGCCAATGGTCATTTCTTCTATGATTCCCGATTTGATGGAAATGTTGATTTTGACGGTGGAGGAGATATTGGCCATGTTGCCTTCTTCAAAAGCATCTAGGGTAGGGATAGGTTTCTTGAACCAGTCTATATAACTTGAAGGAATAAAATCATTGGTTTTGATGGCACATACAGAGGCTTGGCTAGGAGGGTCAAAGGCTTCTTGTGAGAGAAAAAGTGCTCGGTCATGGAGCGCATTTCATGGGCAATCGAGGATAGTGAGTTCTTCCAGGATATCTTCGTTGTAGTGGAAAATGCGAGAAAACAGGGGATCCGGGGAGGTGAAGTGGGCATTTTTCAAAGTGTAAGTGTCCTCAAGTGGTGAAGACGTAGAGGAGATATCACATACATGGTGCGATGGCTTGCTTGACATAAACCAAATGTCCAGACATTGTGGGTGATAAACTGTGGTAGGGGGTAAGATTTCCTATGGGAAATGAACTGGAGAATTGAGAGGATTTGGGGGAATATCCTCAGACAGTCGATCTATGAACCATGGAGGGGTGGGAAGGTGAGATCGGAAG
>CBVK0100005425.1:0-15458 GCA_900067695.1 Picea abies | reverse complement strand
CATGTTTCTACATTTTAATATAAATTTTCATCCTTAAAATCATCCCTGAATCCAACATCTAAGGTTCATGATGAAGCTATCCCTAAAACCAAAATTGAAACCCTACAAGTCAACTCTGAAGGAATTGAGCTAGAGGTATGCTTAAACCTTGATTCCCCTTCCCTTGGTAATTCGTCCAAGCAAACAAGCCCTATTTAAAGTGATGTATTCATCCCTCGCTTGACTTGTAGTATAGCCAAAAATGGATTAATCTATGTTGTGTCCCCTGATCTTGAATCGACCCTTACCAATTTAAAGAGTAAACTTAGTATTCAATCAAAATGGGATTTAAGAACACAATTGGGTTTTGCTAATAAAAGTTTACATAACAAGGAGGTTCAGGGTGACCACATGGATGTTAATTTTTAAAATAAGAGTTTGGGTCACAAATTGTCAAGGATGATAAGGAATAGGTAAAAGAATAATATGACTATTGATAAACCTATACTAATTGAGGACCATGAAACTCACCCTAAGAGAATAACTGGCAAACCTAAGGAAGGGGATAAAATCCCATACAACTTTGTAAGCAATTTTCCTTCATTTTTTTACCGAGATTGAGGGTTTCCCAGGTATCAATGCACATTTCAAAAAGAATCTTCTCAACGAAAAATCATCTAACAACCATTTCCATAATGCACATTTCAAAAAGAATCTTCTCAATGAAAAATCATCTAACAACCATTTCCAAACCACTATGGAAAATTTGGACCATGGGAATTGTCGTGACTACCAGTATTGGGACGAATGATATCATTCTGTTGTCCCTTATTTATAGATGAGTTTAGATCAGGTTCAAAAGGAAAACAAATAATTGAAAAGGAATAATCTTGAACTGTTAAATACAAAATAGAGTGCTTCACGAAGCTACAAGAGATCCAAAGTTTCAACTGTAGAAAGATCTACTGGAGTCAATGTTATTATTGATTCAGACTTGCACAAGGTTTCAGTTTCAAATGCCTAATTTTAAATGATCGAAATTTATCTTGCTATTAGTAAGTTCTTTTGTTTTGATTGCATTTATTCTATTAGTTTTAATTTAGACAAGCTATAGAATCATAGATTCTGTAGCTCATCTTTTAGTTAATAATTGACTTTTGATTAATTATTTTCATTTATTTTGTAGGTATTTTATCCTAAAGGAGTTTGAGAATAGCAATGTCGATATCTATGGATCTGATAGGATGCGATCATGATTTGTTTTTGTTTTCAATAGCATAGGATTAGTCTCGAGGGACAAACTTTGGTTCTATTTTGTTTTAATAAAAAACATTTCTTTTTAAAAGTTCTTATAAACAATATGTTTATTTTATTTCAACATTTCTATTGTAAGTAGGGACTAATATGATCTGGTAAACCATATTATCCTTAGAAGATTGTATCCTATCATTAAGAGACTGGTTCAATTTTGAGTTTGTTTTAATAGAAGTAGAGTCATGAAGGATGGCATGGGATAACAAAGGAAGGAATGGAATAATTTTATTGAAGACATGAACACTATATTTCCTCATACTTTATCTCTTTGAGTGATTTGGAGTTATTTTTATAACATATTAATTTTGCTCAATGATATGTTTGTGATCTTGGTAGCATAGTTATGTGTTGTTAAATCTTGGCCTTTGTCCATTTTTATTAATACATTGCAATGTTTTTATTTTTACCCATCTCTTGTCTTAATAATTAATGCATTTTACATTCGTTGTTTCATTTCAGTCAATTCTTTATGCAAACACTATATATAAATACATGTGAAAAATTATATCAAGTTTCCTTGTATGATTTGTATATATTTGACTTTATTCTGTCAACGAAGTTTATTTTTCTGATTGAAATGGTATACTAATGTGTTTTTCATAAAGAAGTTGAACTTGATGATTGATTCTTTTCACATCTATATCAAATCTTCTGTATTCTATTGAAGTTGTTTTGATTAGGATCATTGTAGTATTCGAATTACATAATTGCCTTGCACAGATTTATCTTTACATGTGTATTATGTGATTAATATTTCTACATAAGGATTCAACCAGTAAATTTCATTTCTTTTATAGCCCTAAAATTCCCTACCTATGCATACATGGCATTGACCTTTTTACTTACACCATTTGCCAAATTACTGCTGAGGATATCTCTTAAAAAGCCATTTTTTGGAGCATGTACGAGCCATGCTGCACTACTGCCTATGTACAAACACATGTTTCATACTAGACAACTCATGTACATACGTAGGCTTCATGCTAGACAACCCACGTTTACCTCCAAAAGTTGCAAGAAATAAAAAGTTACAAGGAATTCGACGGAGTTTACAAGCTATTGAGGCTTTCCCAACCATTTTAGCCATTTTAGCCCATCCCCAAATCGAATAACCATCTTTTTCTCATATAAAAAGAGGTATTGGGGTCCCATTTACAACATCAAGTAAGAGAACAAATAAACTTTTCCAAAATCCCTTCCCCTTCTAGCCCAAGTTTTGCAGCCCTTTTTGATATTTGGCCTCAACATTCCTCTTCATCCCTTTCTCTTTATGCAATCCCTTCCCTTTTCCCAAAGAGATCAGTTGATTGTGAGAGGAAACATAAGAATGATTCACTTGGAGCAACAATAAGATGAGCTCGGACCTAGTTCGCGGAGTGTCTTCTGATGAGAAGGTTGTAATATTTTAATCTTAAGTTTGAATAAAAGAGTTCTTTTCTTGTCCCAATAAATTGTGTATTTATATTTTTATTGATTAAATGCATCTATGTTTATATATGAATGCTAACATTGATAAGTAGAGTTTGTATATTTATTGCATTTTTTGTCTAAGTGTTCTTGTAGGTCAGCTTTGGGGGGAGACCCGCAACTTGGGAAGCTACAAAGTTGAAGAAAGTCTACATCAGACATTAAGGCCTAAGGTACAACTACTAATCTTCCTTCTTCTCTTTTGTCTTTCTGTTCAGATAGTTTTGGGTAGTTTAGGACTAGGAATGTATTTTAAGAGAATTCAATGCTCTACCTATATTCTGACCCAGTATAGTAATAGGGGGATTTCCCCCGCTAGTAGAATTGGTGACTCCACTGGGGAGTCTCTCTAGGTTTTTAGTGGGAGATCTTGGTTAGATTTGTTTTTTAGTTTATTTCTGAGTTCTCTTAGTGTTCTGAGTGAGGTTAGGTCTCTGATCATCTTCGAGGTGCCTACCAACTTCCCTTTCCCAAGTTTTCTATCCAAACATTTTTTTTTTTGAAAATTTATAGAGGTGTACGCGCCTTGTTCTCTATACAACACACATACATATGCGGTCTGCATTATATACATCCCATGTACATACACAAGCTGGTTGTGCACAACATGTGTCTTTTTTGTTTTGGAGATTTTTTTCAAAATATTTTCCTTTCCTACAGGAAACTTGTGGTTCCCTGGTCTTCATGAGTCCCAGAAGCCTCTGTTGTTTGGGGTTGAGACAATTTACAGGTTCAAATTGTCTATGAAATAAAAAAAATAAATCCTCTTGTCTCTCTATGTTTCCAAGAATTTTTGGCCTTTTTTTTAGCTTGAATTTTAAGAAAAATTATGGGGCCATGAATTGTGTATTCTGCAGTCTCTTTTATCATCTTTTGTTAGTTTTTCTTTGATTGGAAGAAAATTAAAAAAAATCTAGTTTTTTAGGTCTCTTTCTTTCTTTGCATTTGTTTTGCATTGTTATTTGAAAAAGAAAAAGAAATTAGCACAATGTTGTGTTTTCTTCTCATTTTGAAAGCATTTCAAAAGAAAAAATAAGAAAAAAAATCCTTTCATTTTCTCTTTTGTTTCACTCGAAAGTTGCATTGTCCATTTTGCATGGAAAGAAGAAAAGATTGCATCTTTATGTTTGAAGAATTTTTCATGCATTTTATTTCTTGAAGTTCTTTTTCATTTGTATAATTAGTGTAAAGTCTTCTTTGCCAGTGTTCTAATAAGTTTCATTTTTGCAAGAGTCTCAAACAACATTAGTTTCACTTCAATTCCTTGAGTAACAAAATCCCCTAAAACGAATGCGCTAATCTAAAATATATTAGTAACACTTTTTCTAGGGTTCACCAACAACTTAGGCTAAGGCCTTGGATTAGGTTTGGAAAGGTAAACTCTCCAAGGCCAACCAAAAATTAACTAAGGTGTATGTGCTAGGGTGTGAAAAATCCACTTTGTAACTACTCAATCCGAGAAGATCCTCTCACACATGATTCAAACACGAGGCCATGTGGAGGACAGTGATAGAGATATCCACTCCTGATCTCGACAAAGCATTTGGGAGAGTGTGTATTGGGGGTGAATCCTGTAGCGTTACTGGCCTGACTTCTGTCAAAACTCTGAGACACTTGGATCCTTCCAAGAAATCTAAGAGTGATTCTATCCATGTTTCATTTCAATCCTCAGAAGGATCTTCGGGCTTAGTTACATTTCCCATACACTTGCACGACTGTTGAATCTACCCCCCTAGTTGTTGATTACAGGTTGGTGGCCTAGTTTCCATTATATAGGTTGACACACAGGTGACTAGGAGGTGTGTATTGAGGTACCTGAGGTAGACTCTGTACTCTTTGGGTGACACCCGAAGGGACCATCGGTCAGAGGTCTGGGTAACTGCTTCTTCTGGCCAGTTGTTTGCCTTTGTGAATTCTTTGGATGATCAAGACTTCATCTCCCTGGGTCGAAAGTATTCATAAGGGTAGTTTGTTTGGTTTGTATCTTTTTAGGATTTTATTCTTAGTGTTGTGCTCTGTGCTCCCTAGTTTTCTATAGTGAGTTAGTCAGTCATTTCTTTGGGTCTCTTACCTAAGGTGGTAGACTGGCCACTCCACCGATCATGAGGAATTTTCAGTCCTCCTCTTAGAAACGTGGAGCCACCTCTTTATAGGTGTTGTTTTTATACCACTGGTTCGCCATAGTTAGTGTGTGAGACTTTTATGAACTTGAAAGATCCCGGAAGGGAAGAACCTGTGCATAAGATCTTCATGGAAAAAGTTACTAATGATACCAACCAGAGAACCTCTTCACAAGGGGATTCTTGTGCTTTTCCTTACTTTGGAAATGTTGGTGTCCCTTTGATGGCCATGTTGTACATTCCTGGGTTGAATGTGGGACTACCGGTTTGGTTGGGTACCATTCCAAATGTCCCAAATTCTCTTCACGCTTCTCAGTTAAGCACCTTATGTCATGGATTCATGTTGATGTCCCTTCGTCAACAAATTCTTCTCCTCCTACTTTACCTTCTCCGGTGAAAGTATAGCTACTAGTAACCAAAAGTATAAACGAAATAGAAAAATGAATAATAGGAAAAAGAAATCACTAACCTCTACGAGTCATGTTGGAGATAGGTCACCGACCTCTGCAAGTCATGTTGAAGACCAACACCCAACCTCTTCAAGTCACGCGGGGGGAAAACAACCAACCTATGCTAGTCATGTTGGAGATAGGTCAACAACCTCTATGAGTCATGTTGAGGACCAACACCCATCCTCTGCAAGTCATGCTGGGGTAAAATTATATTCACTACTAGTCATACTGGTGATAGGTCTGTAGCCTCTGTGAGTCATGTTATCGACCAATCACTAACCTATGAAAGTCATGTTGGAGATGTGAAACCAACCACTGCAATTCATGTTGGGGGAACGAATATCATCAATGCGATTCATACAAGTGATATGTCAACAATGTTTGCTAGTTGTGTTGGGGACAAGCAACCATCCATTGCCAGTCATGCCGGGGGCATTGATTCTGTTCAGAAACCTAGATGGATAAGACGTAAGCCTAAGTTCCCTTGTAATATTTTCAAGGGAGATCATCTTACTCATTTATTCCCTGGCCTTCCAGAGGAACACAGATTGTGGTCCCTGTCTACAATCTCTTCTGATTCTAAGTCTTCTAAGGTTTTCTCACAGTCTATTCATCTTTTGGCTGATGAAGTGGTCATTCCGATGCAATATTTTGATGATCCCACTCCTCCTTTGGGGGGTGATGCGCCTTCATACATGTTTTCTCATAGCCTATTCATCCAGTGGTTGAGGAAGTGGTCGTGCCGATGCAATCTTCAACTGATCCCACTCTTCTCTTGGAGATTGTTGAGTCTACCAAAGTGGTCGTGCTGATGTAGTTTTCGACCGATCCCACTCTTCTATTAGAGAGTGTCTAGTATACTAAAGTGGTTGTGCTGATGCAATATTCGATCAATCCCACTCTTCTCTTGGAGAGTGATGGGTCTACCAAAGTGGTCACGCCAATGCAATATTTCACTGATCCCACTCTTCTAATGGGGAGTGATGTGTCTACCGACTATGTTTTTAGCATTTCTAGTTCAATAATTTTAGAACAAGAAGGAATTCTTCTCACTTCGAGAACACCCCCTCCAAGTCATAGGACGGTTTCCTTTGATTGGAATGACCTTGTTGAGCATCATCTTCCTTCTTCTGCACCCTTTAAAATAAGGGTTGAATTTAATTAAAAAAACATTACCGATGTATTATAGATAAAGGAGCCTCTGCAAGTATTTTATCCTCCTCGGCTTGGAAAGCTTTGGGTTCTCCCAAGTTTGTGTCTGCTGCACATGAGTTGTTGTCTTTTACAGACATCCTAGTGAATATTTGGGGGTTCTTCCTCAGTTAGCTATCTTGTTAGGTGGGAAGACTATCCTTGTTGATGTTATAGTGGTGCAAGGCTCGTTAGATTTCAATATGCTTCTTGGGCATGATTATGTATATTCTATGAACACTGTGGTGTTTACTCTCTTCCAGGTGGTGCATTTCCCTCACAATGAAATCATTGTCACTATCAACCAATTGGTATATGATAATCACCATCCTAATTCAACATTAGTTCATGATACCCCTTTATATGTTCTTCATATCTGTGTAGACTCTACCCCGCCACGGGTAAATAATGTGGCATCTTATCCTCGATGTTCAATTGCTCCCGATCAAGAATTTTTTCACTCATGTTTTCCTTCTCGAGACTTGGTCTCAACAATTGATCCATTGGTTTACCCAATGGGGGCATGGGAGCCCTTTCTTCCCCCTCTTGGTCCAAGTGATCTCGAGTTTCATTTTGAGTTTGATCTCACTATTTGTAGATTCCCAAGACTCTGTGCTCATTATTATTCACTGATAGACTCTACTAGTCCTATCCAGAACCTTCATCGTCATATGTAGTATGGTCAGTTTGATTTACCCTTTGGGACTATCGACCCTCCTCATTCACGTGATTTATCAAATAATTAATTTCCTTCAGATGAGGCTATCCTTGAAGCCGTGACTACGATTTCTATACCATGGAAAGACTTACATTGTGGTTTGTGTTTTCTTCCCTTTTGGGAGACTTTCCAAGTTGATTACCGAAGAGAATCTTGGTCAGAGCCTAACAGGGATCTCTACTTGAACTAGTACTATGCATGAGCTGTAAGTTTGTGCGGTACATTGTACATATTGTATAGTCCAAGTTTGTTGTTTTCAAGTTTTGTATTCAGTAGCATCTCTTATTTTCTGAAGTTTCTATCTATATTGGATCTATTAACTTCTGGATGAGTGTTATTGGACTTATATGCAGGATCTTGGAGACATTTTTCTTTGAATTTTGTTCATTGTATCGATCCGTTCTGGCAGGTATTGACCTCTAAATTGGAGTATAGGTTATATTTTTCCCTACTTGCAGTTTTTGCATTATCCGTTTCCTAGTTCATTTAGGCTTAGGATCAACCCCACTGAATTGTGACACTAACCTTCCTTGTTGATAAGTGTGTCATACTTTATGTGGTAGAGCCTTTCTTCCATGGGAATCCTAGTTAGAGCCTTGTTTTCCATTTGGTGCCCATGTCAAAGTTCTTCATAGGCATGTGAGTCATGTTTAGTCCTGCCATGACTATGTGTTGAAGCCTCCTTCTTCTTCATCCTTTTATGGCCTATACCCCATGGACTCCCTATGAACATGGTTTGTTGTCTTTTAGGCTCGCTTAAACTTTGAAAGAAACATCTAATGAGATATTATTTATTATTTTTGATCTCGTTTGGATTACTTAAGAAAAGAATCCCCACTCGAGCATTCTTTAATCCCTTTTTAGACTCTCTAAAAATGAAAATATTGTTGAGTGATCTTGTTTCCCTTCATGCTCACCAAACTTAAATTTGAAGGCACATCTTTTCGGTGGTAGTTTACCCATTTTTTGGTCTAGGCAACTAATTTTATGAATAAAGGTATGCCCTAGGAACTTTGGTTTTATAGGAGAGTATTCTCAGGCGTAAGTTTAACCCTTTTCCGGCCCGAGGGACTCAATTTTTGAAAAAGGAACATTCTCTTTGGTTTTGGTTTATCTCTTTTTTGGGCCTTGGAGATTAATTAAAAAAAAGGAACCCCCTTAGAGTCCATAGTTAAGCTCTTTTCAGACTCCCTAAATATGAAAATGTTTTCGAGTGACCTTGTTCCTTTCACACTTGTTAATTGGTCGAGAAAGAACATCTATTTGGCATGGGTTTAACCCTTTTTCCAGCCAATAGATTATCCAGGAAAAAGGTACGCTTCGGGAGACTTGTTTTGCTAGGAGAGTTTTCCTCAGTTATATTTTATACTTTTTTGGGCTAAGGAGACTAAACTTTGAAAAAGGATATGAGTCCATAGTTAATCTCTTTTCATATTACTTAAAATTGAAAAGATTGTCAAGTGATCTTGTCTCAATGTCACTCATTAGATGGTATTTAAGAGACGTATTTTTGGTGTAAGTTTAACCCTTTTTCAAACTTACTAGACTAATTACAAAAACTAAACTCCTTGACGTCTTCTTTTAGCATTTTTTCAGACTCTCTAAATGCAAAAAAACTATCTAGCTTACCTTCTCTGGGCTCGTAAAACTTCACATGGAAGGAGTCTTGTTGTGTCATATTTAATCGCATCACATGTCTCATCCTTGTGACTTTGTCCTAATTCCGACTCCATGTTTCTCTCAACTGAACCTTTAAATCATTCCTTAAATGAAATCCTTGCAGCACTTTTTCCCTTGCGATCTGACACCCTGACCCATGGAGGAATTTTACCTGATGTCCTCATCATGCACATGTCTCCATGCACCAAGCATCAGTTTTGTTCCATGCGCTTAGAACTAGTTTTCTTTCCCACAACACTCATTTAATCCTTTGTAACGTAGCATTCTTTATTCTTTTTCAATCTCGTTAAAAATTTGAAAAAGAAAAAAAAATCAAATATTGAAAAAAGAGAGGACATGATATATCAATTCTTTTTTTGCCAGCAAGATAGTCGCCTTTGGACAAAGTGATCCTTCCATTTGTTTGCCAATCATTGGGATCTAGTATGAACTTAGGAATATGTTCTCGCTACATAGAGTTGTGTTCTCCTGCATTTGGTTACTCTTCCAAACATATGGAGAGTTTGCAGTGCCTCCTGCATCACATACTTATGTCAATATTATGTTGCTTAAGTCTGATCATCTTTTGTGCTTTTGTCCAAGGGAATTTTTATCCAACCCAAGTCGACCATTATGTATTTTATCTCTTGGCTTTGATGAGTCGGCTATCCCGAGAGTCCAATCAAGTTCATATTCAAAATCGATCAAGTTCTGTGTCTGATGATCAAGATCTTCCAATCTTTCCCCGATGGCTTGTCAAAGACCTCAAAGTAGTGAGTCTTACAGTATTATTGTACTCCTAGCTGAGATGTTGAAGATATTGAAGGTGTTTCTCGATCTATGGTGTCCTCATATCTAGCCACATGCATTGATTATTCTTGGATATGCATATTATATTGTACTTGAATATCATCAAATGATTTTGAGATGTAGATTCGCTGTGTATTTCTCGCGGTTACACTTTATATAGAAATTTATATGACATGGATCTATAGTGTATTTGATTGGAAGCCATGATTATTTCATCCCAAGCATGGGTATTCCCACCTCGAAGAGATTATTGTTATTTTTTAGATGCGCGCTCCCGAACTCTGGTCCCAGGCTCACTCAACTTCATGCCTTCCCACTGGTAAATATATTGTAATGTATTTCGGCTATCAACTACTATTCTAACCTCACACATTAGGGGGCATTTGTTATAGCCCTAAAATTCCCTACCTATGCATACATGGCATTGGACTTCTTACTTACACCATTTTCCAAATTACTGTTGATGATCTCTCTTAAAAAACCATTTTTTGGAGCATGTATGCGCCCTGCTGCACTACTACCCGCGTACACACACATGTTGCATACTAGAAAAACCACATACATACGCAAGATGCATGCTAGATAGCCCATGTACATATTCAGGATGCATGCTTGACAACCTGCATTTACCTCCAAAAGTTGCAAAAAATAAAAAAAGTTGCAAGGAATTTGACAAAGTTTATGGGCTATGGAGGGTTTCCCAACCATTTTACCCATTGTAGCCCATCCCCAAACCAAATAACCATATTTTTATCGTACAAAAAGAGGTTTGGGTTCCCTTTTACAACATCAAGCAATAGAAAAAAGTAACTTTGCCAAAATCCCTTCCTCTTCTAGCCCAAGTTTTTCATCCCTTTCTGAGATTTGGCCTCAACATTCCCCTTCAACCCTTTCTCTTTATGCAATCCCTTCCCTTTTCCCAAAGAGATCCATCGATTTTGAGAGGAAACATGGGAATGATGCACTTGGAGCAACAATAAGAGGAGACCATACCTGGTTCGCGGAGCATCTACCGATGAGAAGGTTGTAATCTTTTAATCTTGTGTTTGAATAAAAGAGTTCTTTTCTTGTCCCAATACATTGCGTCTTTATATATTTATTGATTAAATGAATCTACGTTTATATCTAAATGATAACATTGATAAGTAGAGTTTGTATATTTGTAGCATTGTTTGTCTAAGTGTTCTTGCAGGTCATCTTTGGGAGGAGACCCGGAGATTGGGAAGCTACAAAGTTGAAGGAAGTCTACATCAGACGTTAAGGCCTAAGGTACACCTACTAATATTCCTTCTTATCTTTTTTCTTTCTGTTCATATAGTTTGGGGTAGTTTAGGATCAAGACTTTTAAGGGAAGTTAGTGCTCTACCTATATTCTGACCCAGCATAATAATAGGGGGATTTTCCTCGCTAGAAATTTTGCTCCTAGCTGGGATAGGGTAGTAAATTTTAATTCTTTTATTTTATTTTGATGAATGCAAATTTTTGTTTAGTTTAAGTTCTTTTTTCATTTAAACTAAAACCATTATAACTTGCATTCACATATATATTTGTTTCGATTGGTAGATTATGTTTTGGTTTGAATATTGTTAGAGTATTTTTATAGTATATTTAGATACTATCCTAATTTAAATTTCCCTGAGATTTAGTTCCTTAAAGATAATATTTTTCACAAGACTTTCTTTGAAATATTGTACCTTGTATATTCTGTATATTTTGTAAAAGTAATTCTGTAATTATTGTGAATGGTAGGAATTTGTTAGTAAATAGTTAGAAACCCATTTGTTCTTTTTCTTAGGATAGATCTCCTCATCGGATAACAGAGCCATTAAACCTATCAAGGATAGCTAACTTAAATGGTTTGGTTTTTTCTTTAAGGACCTAGGACTAGGATATTCCCCCTTAGTTGACAAGTGGTCACATCTGCCTGTCAACAACAACTTCCTATCATCTCCCTCTAATAATTGGACAAACAACCTCATGAAGACATCATCATGCTCCACAAATAGATTGTTTGTGAAGTCTTTAAAGGAAGTTATGTGTTCTTCAATGGAATTATTTTTTCTCCATCATACTTGGGTAGGATCTTCAGGTATTTCTCAGGGAGATCCTGAAAATTCACATGTATATTTAATGCGCTATATTTTGTAGTGAGCTAAGGATTCAAAGGTGGTGGGGGAGACTGATTTCCCCCATCTCTTCCTCTACCTAATTCATCCATATGGTTTTTCACGATGAGGTTATTAGATTCAAAGGATAAAGGAGCTACAAGATATTTCAAGAAAGGTCACAAGGAAGAACTTACTTCTTGAAAGAATCCTAGGGGTTAATTTCGTAGATATATCAAAGGTTCTAGGGGAAAATTTGAAGCAGAATGAACATCTACATGAATATCAATTAGATCTATAGATTCAACGCTTCTTTGAAAAATAGAAGGAGATGTTTCTAAATTAGGGTTACTTGAAGAAGAAGAGATATGGTGTTCTCTAATGTTTCTGGAGGTCACGAGCTTTGCTGGATCTAAGTATACTGGAACCCAAAAAATATCAAGGTTTCTTCTGGTTTATATTTTGATAGATCCCATATTTTCCTTCTATGGAGTCACCAGGTGAAATTTTAACAACCAGATATTTGAGGCTTTTTGACCATCAAGGATCATAGCTTACAATGTCGTATCCGAGGGGAAGATGTCTTCAATTCCATCCCTAGTGATGACGCCATTTCAGATGTTATCTCTCAAGATGTTCCAGGTTGTCATTGGAATGATGCCTAAGAATTCCAATGGATAAGATAAGACTTGGGGTGGGACTTAAAGCCATGTTTGCAATGAAATAATTATGCAAGATTTGGTAAGTTTCTCTCTCTCTCTCTCTCTCTCTATGTTTAAGAAAATGCATGGAACCTCATCCATGTTTCTTCATGCATCATATAATCAAGATGCTTTCACATGTTGCACATGCATTCTGACACATCAATATGCCAGGAACTGGAAAGCCAAGTCTTTTACATATTTTATAAATATTATGCGAAGAGCATGGGTAATAATTATTAATTTCTATGTGTTGTATAAACAATTAGGGGGTATAGGGTGGTGGTTTTTCTGATACATTGATGAAGAAAATTTCATCAGTAACACAATCATTCCCACCCTAATTCTATATGGACATAAATATCATAGTGCCAATTGTGGAGGATCACGGGTCCATTTGTGGTGACTAACATAACAACCCTTCACTGTTACTACCCCCAATAACCACTAACATGCCATAGTCATTTATGGCCACTTGGATGGAAAAACCACAAAGTTGGTGTTGATGGTGACTCTCTCGGCTCCAACTACTTTCATCATGGCCTATACACATGGTTGATATTGTAATTGCATAGGAGAAAGTGGAAGTGTTATGTGACAATCAAGGAGCAATTCAACTGAGTAAGAATGCATTTTTCATGCATGAAGAAAACACATTTAGTACATGTTCATTACCTAATTCAAATGCAAGAGATCCAACATTGTACCAGTGCATTGCTAAGGGAATGAAAACTAAGAGATTGCTTTCTTATTTCTTATAAGTTGAGTGTCTTTCCTTCTCCCTATCTATTTGTTGAGCATCAACATACTTCTTAAATTTGAGCTACCAGAAAAGAAATTATCACTCTTAAATCTCAACCAATGCTTCCATTATCATGACAAAGCTTTGTTCTATCACAACTCTAGTTTTTGGAAGATTTCTTAAATTCCTCGTGTCAACATGGCACAAATGTAATTATGGGCTAAGTTTAAAGGGGTTGCAAATTTATCTTTCTACAAGTGTTATGTAGATCTAGATGATCATAATGCAGATGCAAGGGTAACATCACCAAAAGCAAAGCTAAAATCACCAACAACTAGAAATTGTTTTGGAATGGAACCTTCAAACAAACCTAGAAGTTATGTCTATGGTCATGGAGGTACATTGGGACTAGGAACAATGAAAACATTGTAGAACTTTAATTCTTAACCAGATAGCACTTACCAAGTACAATAAGCATTTAATTAAATAATCAATTGTGTCATGCAAGATTTGTTGCATCCTATTTGAAGCATGTTTTATTGATCAATAAAACATGCTTCAAATAGTTATACATCTTCAGAAATTCAAATACATGGAGGTACCCTCTGCATATCATTTAAACATATGAAGAAATGACAATAAATGGTCATTTGTTAAGACGAAACCACTTCTATAAAAGAAGAAACATTACAGCCCGAAACATAATGCATGGGATGAATCTCTTGATGCATGTGACTTTTACTATATATTTGTTATTGAGGATTTTGATCAAATGGATTTGGTTGTAAGAGCCTCTTAAATTCCCCAAAGTGCGGAACCTTACAAAATGAGTGCCTCTATTCTTTTATCCTCGTGCTCTTCTTCAAAACTACTTCTTGATACCCTTTACCGCTTCTTGATTTTCATGAAACTATTATTACCGCTTCTTAAAGAATACCTATAGGTGGAAAAATATTATTACTCAAAAATATTCTCATCAAAATTTGTTTGATTTAATTTTTACGAGACCCACCTTGCGCTACTTGATTTTCCTTGTTTCCCTGATGAAATCTTGAGAAATTGACACATATGATCCCACGTTTTCCTATGGGATAATCGATCTTATTCAAATTCTTGACCATCGCATCAAGGTAAGTATATATTTCATTTGATGGTTGTGGAAAATGTTTGAAGACCCTATTCACTTGATGCAAAATTTCAAAATTTCCTGCCAACATTTACATGATGTCTTATCCTAACAATATTCTAATCAGTTTATCAAACCATTTTTCATCATTCCTTTTTTTCTCCAAAAACTATGTGTACCTCTGGTACGAGAGAAAATATCCATTTCCTTCCCAAGGAGTTGGTATTCCAAGAACGATGAGGTTGCTGAAGATTGTTTTGAAACAAGAAACCTCTCCTCATATCTCATGAAACCTACTTTCAACATTTTGTAGTTGTCTCCTTTTAGTGAGAATATTCTTAGCATCAATGATGATACTGATTTTATCCTTGAAATTTAAGTCTTCAAGTTTCTCTCTATTTATTCTATTCAAGAATTTAATAATCTCATTGGCGAGATTAGGTTTTTTGTTTGGGTTTATCAATCTCCCAAATAGAAACCATGAGAGTCTATTTGGGATAATGATAAGGGGTTCAAACAATTGAAGGAAAACATGAAGTATGTCATGAAATATATGCAACATAGACATTTATTTGTGAATTCAATGCTACCACACTTGAAATACCCTTTTGAGGCAGCATAAATTTCAAACTCAGGCAGAGGATCTACAGGAAGCCTTATAATTCGAAGAGAACCAGTATCGGAAGACATATCCAACAATAGAGGAGCTAAAGGAGGATATGAAAAACCTCAAATTTCAACTAAACTAGAATAATATCAAAGAAAAAAGAGAAGTTGTTTGGTGTACCACATGTAGGACAAAAAGATATCACAAGAATGAGTGCCCACCTTTCACGCAGTACATGGCAATAGGGATACCAAACCCTTTTCCGATAGAAGGTCATGGTGAGAGATCTATAAAACACATGGACACGATCCATATCATTTTCCAATGATGAAGAAGTATTAGACAATACCCAAGATTTCATATTGCAAATTTTGCAAATCAGTGGGTCATGATGACAAAGATTGTAGGAAAACAGACTTGATGTGGGAGAGAATGTCAGACACCTATAGGGTGTAGGAAGAAATGAT
>CBVK0100005424.1:0-15458 GCA_900067695.1 Picea abies | reverse complement strand
CATGGGGTATAAACATGGCTGAAATAAAGGACCTCTGAATTAGGAAGATAATCAAGCTCCACAAACAACACATGGGTCAAGGTGTCAAGACATAGAGGTGAAGTGCTATAAGGATTGTGTATAAGGCATGCTTCAGAGGGTTCAATTGAGAGAAACATGGAACCAACATTAGGCCAAAGACGTAGGAATGAAAATGTGATTAGCAAGACACAATGATAACATCCTTCGATGTAATTTTAACAAGCCTAAAGAAGGTAAGATTGGTGGTTTTTCATTTTTAGAGTGCCTGAAAATGTGTAAAAGGAGACACCACTGGGATACCTTTTTCGAAGGTAGTCTAGTCGGCTAAAAAAAGGGATAAAATAGTACCAAAAAAATTTATAATCAAAATTGTTTTATTGAGTGTGACAACGACAAGATCACTGGACAATATTTTCATATTTAAGGAGTCTGAAAAGAGATTAACTATGGACTCCATAATGGATATTCTTTTGGACCAATTTAATGAGTGTGAAGAAACAAGGTCACTTGGACATCTTTTCAATTTTATGGATTCTGAAAAGAGCTTAACTATGGACTTTATGAGGGTTCCTTTTTCATAAATTTAGTTCCACATGCCTGAAAATGGGGTAAATCTATACTATAGAATACTCTTCTAGAGAACTGAGGCTCCTAGAGTATAACTTTGTTCATACATTTGACCATCCATACCAAAAAAGGGGTAAACTACCACCAAACAGACATGCCTTTGAATTTTAGTTTGGCGAGTGTGAAGGGCAACAAGATCGCTCGAAAATCTTTTCATGTTTAGAGGGTTTGAAAGGGGCTTAAAAGAAGACCTGTTGTTTTTGGGAGTCCTGAGGGTGAGGTCAAAAGTGATAATGAATCGTGAAAGTGAGGCTCAAACTCATAATCAGGAACAACTAAAAAGGACTCCTGAGCCTATAATCATTAACGATGGCATGGAAACCAAAATGCAACCAAGATCTACCTAAGGCATCCATGTGAAGGTAAGATTTACCACTAAATTATGACACTTCTAGAGTAGGAGTGAGGGTTATATGTCACAACTCAGTGGGATCTATCCTATGGAAAAGAGAAAAAGACAACGAGGTGCAACAAGTGGAGGTGGAATCCTATCTTACATGCACAAAGTTGGAAAAACAACTTTTTTACCAAAAGACCTTTAAAAATGACCCAACTCTCAAAAACTTTTCCCAAATACCCAAGATTTGACATTAACTCAGACATCATTTTATTCTGAAGTGACTACCATGGTCAGTGAAAATCTCTCTCGGGATGCCGAACCTTGCTATTATATGGTTAAACAAAAAGAGAGTTGTTGTCTTGCCATCATCTTTAAACATTGGCATAGCCTCGACCCACTTCATAAAGTAGTCTACTTCTACGATGATATAACAGTGCCCCCTTTATTAAGGGGGGTTGCATGTAGCATAATCAATCCCCCACTTGGTGAAGGGGCCAACTATGATAATGGGAAACATGGGAGTGGGGTGTGCCCTCATCTTCCAAGGGAATACCTGACACGGGTGGCACTTCTTGATTGATTTAACACAATCTTTGATTAATGTTGGCCAAAAGTAACTAGCTTGTAGAATATTTTGGGTTGTTTCCAACCCAGAAAAATGACCGCCACATGCTTCGGTGTGGAAATCATTAAGAATGATTTCTTTTTCTTCCTGAGTGAGACATCGACGAAGGATGCAGTCTACACCTTGACGATACAAAGGGTCCTCGAGCATGAGATAGTTCTTGGATTGATGGCATATACGGAAACACTCATCATGAGAAGCAGAGGTGGGGAACATTGAAGTATGGAGATAGACTAGTATATCTCCATACCAGGGGTCCGAAGATGCGATAAAAAACATGTCTCCTTTGATAGGCAAATCCTCAAGTAAAACATCACCTGATTCAACTGAAAGTTCCAAAATGAGTTCCGTGAAGACCAACGAATTTTTGGATTTCGCCGAGACAAAATCCAAGTCAAATTCTTGGAGGATAACTATCCATATATTGATCTTTCCACCGATTACACATCGTGTCAACACGTATTGAAACGGATTCACAATGGCAATGATGGTGGTCTTGCGAAACATGATGTAATGACGGAACTGCTGGACAACATGAACTACTACCAACACAAGTTTTTCAACATGGGAATAATTGAGTTATGGTTCAACCAGGCCTCGAATCAGGTAATAAATCATGTATTCTGAGAGAAAATCATCCTCCTGAACTAATACCATGTCGATGGTCGACTCTACAATGACAAAGTAAAATAAGAAATCTTTATTATAATTGGGTGGTTGAAGCAAAGGGGTAGATGCGAGGGCGCATTTCAATGCTTCGAAAGAGCATTGAGAGACTTCGTCCCAATGAAAAGGAATGCCCTTCCTCAACAAATACATGAAACCCTTTTTGATATTAGCATAATTTGCAATGAAATGTTGTAAGAAGTTCTATTTTCCCTGTAAACTTTGAAGTTGAGGGATTGTGAATGGGGGAGGCAACTGAACTATCACCTCAACCTTTAGAGGATCGACCATGATCTCTGTTGTTGCAACTATGAAGCCAAGAAGATGACCTGATGTTATGCAAAAATTGCATTTGTTTGTATTCAAGAAAATATGGTAGTAGCGACATCGTTAAAAAATAATTCAGAGGTGTGATGGATGATCAACTCTCTTACAAGGTTGTGACACTAAATAATAAAGATAAGCCTCGACTATGTGTTTGATATCGTGGAAATAAAAAGACATGGCCTGCTGAAACGTTGATCCAACATTTTTCAGACCAAAAGGAATATTCCAATAAGCGAATGTACCCCACGGACAAATGAACACAATTTTGTTTTTGTCTTTAGGTTTGATCTGTATCTAATTGTATCCTGAAAAACCATCGATGAAAGAAAAGGCCTTGCAACTTGTGCATTCATCAACTATCTAGTCAATAAATGGCATGGGGAAATTATCCTTTGGACAAGCTTTGCTCAAATCATGGAATTTCATACATATGAAAATCATACCCTTCTTTTTGTTGACTGGCATGGGATTTGACACCCAATGAGTCAATTGAATGGGGTAGATGAAACCAACTTTGAGTAGTTTCTCTACTTCAACCTTAATAGATGTTTATTTCCTAGGATTAAATGGACGAAGCTTTTGTCAGACGATCTTGGCATCAGGATATGTCGTGATTTCATGTTCAATGATTCTTGGATCTATTCTTGGCATTTCCTCATAAGACCAGGCAAACACGTCACAAAATTCTTTAAATAAATCCATGTAGATTCAAATCTCCTCGGGGGAGAAATATGCTCCGACGAAGATATTCTAGAGGACACTAGGTATTCTGGAGATATCAATAGGTATCATTTTAGGGATGGTTTCCATATTTCCTTCAGCATAAGAAACGTGTGTAGCCAAAGGATTGATAGGACAAGCCTTATCTCCAGTCCTAGTCAGATTGAATTATCCTGCTTCAATTCTTCTTAAATCTGGGAGAAAATAAGATCTATGATGGAGATCATCCCAGGGTCTGTCTAGACTAGTCATTGCCTCAATAATTTCCTCATCTGAGGGCAAGAACAAGTCTAAAGAATCCCTATCGGTGAGGGAACCTTGAGCTCAAATAGGCTTGAGAACCGGATCTAACTCCTGTGCAGTAGTCGGATCGGGGTTGGCGAAATCTTGTTGAACTATAGAGTACGAAACTTCTGTCGTGGACAAAGGCATGGCCATGCCATGGTGCCTTGTCCCTTCCATCGTAGCTTATGGGGAAGGAAGAGTCCATGGATCATTAAATTAAGTCATGTGAAATGATGATATTTGAAAGATTTCATCCCTAAGATGGTCAGGGACAACCGATATGTAATGAACATTGTCGGTTGGAGGTGAGTAATCAAAAATACCCATAAAAGGTGGGCACAAACCCACCCCTACATTGATGATGTCAGGTTGAGGTTATCAATCATTGGGACCGTCAATACCCTCTATAAAGGGTCAGGACGAGAGAAGGATAACTAATCAATGGAAAAAATCCAGCCCTCATGTGGAAACAAAAAGACCCAGAAAACTGTTGCAACCATTGCTTGCATAGAATAGGTCCAACTCCTTCCTAACAAGAGATTGTAGTCAATATACGCATCGACCACATAAACCTCGACACACACTGTCTTCCCTCGTAACTGCACAAAGAAAGAGGATATGATTCCATGTGGTCGAAACAAACGATCATTGAAAGAGGTAAGAAGAGTAGGTGACGGAGACAAAACGGGTTGGCCAATGGCCTTCCAACACACCAAAGACATCATGCATGTCGAGGCACCCTCATCAACCACTGTGTGGAAAATGTTCTGAGTAAAAGTTTTTGTGGTGTAAGCCACTACTATCTGAAATGCTATGTGGTAAGAAAGATGAGGTTTTAAGTCAGTCATATCAAGCATTATCATTCTTGGATTACAAGTCTTAGCATATCCTAAGGTAGCTAACAAAGCCTTTCTCTGGGAAGGGCATCTCTAGAGGACTTTCAAAGCCGAGATTGCACAAGGGGTTTGAGACAAATCCTCCATCACAGAGTAGTTCTGGGCAGCCCTTGCATTTGGGTTGTGGGAATATTTTTTGAAAGCACCTTTGGGGTTGCGTGTCATTGTTTTTCCCAACATATTCTCAATTTAGAGAGGAAGAGATGGGTTTTCGACTTCTTTACCCTTCTCAGAGGTGTTTGGAATTCTATAGTCACATTTCCTAGTTGTTATGTCAACGCTACCTTTCATCATGTACACATTTGCAGATGAAGGATTAATCAAAGATAGAGGGGGTCCCTGACTACCCCCCACACTCGAAGAGGCTTGAGTTAATTTTTTCCCATGTAGGAATGCGTTCGTTAACATGACATGTTGTTGTATTAATAATTTTTGGGCCTTTGCAAACTGAGGGAACTATTGAGTCATATGGTCTTCCGTGCAAAGATTGCATGGATACTTCGACTTCTTATTTTTTGTGTTGCCCCCGCCAGCATTATTGGTGGGTTTCTTATCCCCCTTACCCTTATTTTGTTGTTTCTTCTTTCTGTCAGGCTGCTGGGTGGCCTTTGGGTTTGTCAATTGCACACAGTGTACATCTGACATTTGAGTATGGGGAGAAGTCGAACTAGTGGCTTGGTTGGCCGCAATCTGTTGTATTAAAAATTGTAATTGATTCGACAATTGATCAATGAGATTTGTTTGCACTGAACCAACAATACCATCGACATGTGGTCTAGATCTCTGTTTGGTATTTTCAAGTATCAACCATGTTTCATCTGGAAAAACTTTGTAAAGTAAACCAGATTGAGAGTAAATCAGCTCTAGTTATTGAGCTCTCATTATCGCTTCTTCTTCTAAAAGACCCCCGAGGTTGCGAATCCTTTAGATAACTAGGGTACCAAAGACTTATGGAACCACTCAAGAAGGAATGCTGGTGGGACTGGTACTTTTATCAAACTCTTCTGGCGTCTCCATTCTCAGATGTGATTTGAGATATGGTCTGATTTTGTCTGCTCAAAATTGGCTAGCAATTCAGTGTCGACATCTCATCTCATAGGTAATTGGAAATGGTTTAAAAAATCCATTGCCAATTCACCGAAGGAAGAGTATCTTGATAGATCAAGTTCGATGTACCATTTCACAGGACTCCCAATGAGAGTGTGTTGAAAAAAACACAACTAGATGGAGTCATCTCTCAAAGATTTGGACGAGCACCATAAATTGAAGGTAGTCACATGATCGCCTGGATCTTCGTTAGGCTTAGCCTTGAACTTTGGAATGTAAGAAGGCAACTTGGTTGGCATAGGAGGCCAACACGGATTGTGACATATGGGGTCATTTAATAACCTTGTCAAGTCTGGCATGTCCAGAGTTTCCAAAAATTGTAATTTGGGTTGTTGATTATAACCAGAGAAAAAGGATCTTGGCGTTTGGCTGGCACCAGGTTGCCAGGAAAAGTTAGTTTTTTGGCCAGGGTTCTAGTAATAACCATGGCTTTAACCAGTGTATGGATTCTGCGTTTGTTGAGATTTCATCAACTGACTCTTGTAATGGGACGTAAAGGGTTGGGCTTGCATCACATTCCCAAGATTTTGGGAAGGGTTGGCCCCTACTGATCTGATGGGCATAGGTGTTGAGCCTTGCTCGGGGTTCCATTGGCTATGGAAGTGGTTGCCCCTGGTTGGCATCCCTAACAAGGGAACTGATCCCTACCATGGATTCCAGAGTCCTTGTAAGGAAGGAATTCATAAGTTTACCCCTGTGCAGGAATAGTACCCTACATAGGATTTTGTTGTCCCTAACTGGGGTTGCCCCCGGTTGAGATGACAGCTAATGAGAATGTGTTGTTACCAAATGCATTGAACAACTATAATGGTTTTGAACCTACCGGCATGCTATAAGAAGGAATTCCTTTACTACCTGCTCCAAACAAGCAATAGTTTACGTTTGATCTGGTGGAGTGCTGGCAACCACCGCCGAGAAGAGGGGACGAAGGAGGTATATGAACCCCTCTGTAAGGGACAGCTTTATAGGGAGTGGAAGTGCCCCCCATGGATCCTTATAGAGGAGCGTTAGAGCTCCCTACCCAGACCAAAATTCTGTAGAGTGGAGTAGGAAAGGATAGAGTTTGTATTGAAGCCAGGCATCTCGTATGAAAATAGAGATCTTGTCGCACTCTGGGTGAAAGGAGTAGTGATCGTCGCCATAGATGGAATCATAGCATTGCCCGAGGTAGAGGTGGTCAAGACCATGGTGGTCTAGACCGATGACGGTTGTTTAGGAAGAGAAAAACCACCTATGGTGATAGCCATAGATGGAGTATGAGAATTCCCTAAAGAAGTAGCAACATTTGTCTCCATCGCTACTTGTGACAATACCTGGCGCTCGTATGGTTTAACCTATACAACAATGGGTGTCCATAGATCATTGATCAGAGGTTTATATGGACCAAGAACTTTTTCTCTGAGGTAGGAAATGGTTGGTTCCTTCGGAATCAAATGTTCTCCTCTTGGATATGGGTCGGGCTCAGTTTCCTGTGGCCCGGTCACCTTAAAAGACCCTTGTTGGTCTAGTCTTTGTTTTAGCAGTGGAGGGAGTGGCTCCAGATTAACCGACGGTAGGCCAAGACACCTTTGTGACTGATGGAGATCTTGATCCTCCACAGTGTGAGAATATCAATGAGACACTAGGTATTTCTACTAATGTAAAAACCAAAACACACTAGAAAAATATCCTATGAGATAAGACAAACATATCACTAGCTAGTAGGAAGAACAATTACACCAACCAACACTAGAGCAACTTATAGGTGCAAGTGAAACTTGAATACAGAAGCACCTTCTGAGTATACTCTGCAAAGTGTGGCCCAATGTTTTCCCTAGGTACCATGGTGTACCCCCACAATCACTTGTGTAAGTCACTAATATAAACAAAACTAAGTTTCCAGTGCGTGAACAGTCACTAGGCAGGTACAATCAACAATCGGGTGGACCGCAATGAGAAGGGTGTCAAGCTCGAAACCTATCAAGGATATTGAAAGAAAGTGTTACAAAAGATGACTGAGGAACTTGAATGGATTCAAGACCCATGAAGCTCCATGGAAAATGCAATCAATTAAATCCCAAGATAAGCCCTCTATATGTGTTCCCCACTACGCTTGGTTTGACTTTGGAGGGGTTATCTCTGCTACCTTTCCACACATGACCTTGTGTTTAGCCCCTGTGTTAGAGGGGGGTCCCGAATAAATTTCACGATTATTGGACCTTCAAGCACTCCCTAGCATAGACTCATATGTTTTTTTTGTAGCCTTGAAGAGTTTCCTCTCCAATCCTAAATCAAGGCTCTAGCCTAGACTGCATTCATGGACCCTACAAACACAAAGTCTAATAAATTTTAATTAAGTGTTCATTTTAGTGGTTGTCTTAAGTCAAAGGGAACAGAAGTGAAACCAATGATGTTATTTAAGAGTCAAAAGAGGAGAGCATAAGATGATACTGGAAAAAAAAGTACTTCTTCTTGACAAATAAAGATTTGCCAACTTAAAACTCTTTCACCAAACTTTTCGTAACTACTTTTCTCAGATATTTGATAAAAAAAAATTAAAGCAATATTTCACTCGACTACGAGCTACTTAATGTCCTAAGAATTCAAGTAAAGAACTTAAAAAAACTTTCTTGTTCCTTGGTAAAAAAAGAAACTAACCTAAACTACTTGACCAAACAAAGAAATGAAATATTTTTCTTTTATTGTTTTATTCTTTAAAACAAGAAATTTGAAAATGAATTCTTTTCTTTTCCTCTAAAGAAAAAAAGTGAAAAATGATGACAAGTCAAGACCAAGAAATGAATTCAGGCCCGATCGTAGATCGCAGGGATTCAATGACAATACCAAACAGGCATATCAAAATAGACTCACAAACTTTTCTAAAAACCCTATCAAAGAAAACACAAGAAGTCTTTGATAAAAAGAAAGCTATGCTGAGGTCAGACCTAGGCTATAGACTGCAATAATAGAGACTAGGGATAGATCAAGAAAACCCCTAAGAAGTGTGACTTCTGATAGGGAAGAGGATGAATGCCTCTTCTAAAAAAAAAATTCTCAACACAGGCATGCTACTGACACTTCATAAACCAATGTATGTACACGGGCTGTCCAAAGGAAGGGCGTGTATGCCCACGTGCAAGCCCACTATAGGCTGCGTACACCTTTGTAACTTCTCAAAAAGATGAAAACCTATAGTCAAGAAAAGGCAGGGAGTATTCATATGGAAGACCAACATCCCTTAAAGACACAGAAGCTTACAGAAACTCAAAAATAGTGAGTAAACTGATTCAAAAACACCCGAAAGAAATATTCCCAAAGACCCTAGAGGCTATCCCCAGTATGGTCACCAATTCTTCTATAGAGGGGAAACACTTCTATGGACTAAACCAGGGTTCTAAAATGTAGGAAGAGCTAACCAACTAAAGTCTCCTACTTTTTATCAACTATCCCAATGTTATCCCACAATCATACATAAAAGACAAAGTATAGGGATCTAGTAGGCATACCTTAAACTCCACATCCAATGTCGATCCCTTTATGCTCGGTTGTTTCCTAACCATGAGTCTCCTCCCAAGGCTAACCTACATTCACCAAAAGACAAACAAGAAACTACAAGCATGCATTCTATGTATGGATTAGTGGGTTAGACATCATAACCAAGAAATATAAACAAATCATAAAGATTTAAGACATCATTTGGTGGGATGAAAAAAGTACTTCTTTATATAAATCTCACAAAAATTTGTTTACAACATGAGACCAACACTGCTCCTCAAACTTGGTCCTGGGCTCCTCTTCACCATGCACAAACTGCTTCCATGTGTTCTTCTCCTCTTCATTTCTCTCTAGGGAAATGGCAAGGATTTGAAAAGGAGGAAGAAGGAATTATGGCTCAAACTCACAATGTGGTTGCAAAATATCGGGGCAATGGAGGAATATTGAAATGGGCAGAGTTTCTATGCTCTCGTGCCTCTTTTTGGAATGGGGACCCAACACCTTCTTTTATAGGCAAAACGAGATAGTAATGGTTGGGGTGACTGGCTATGGGCGGTCAAATGGTTAAGTAACAACCCAGAAACCCGTATCCATTTTCAATTTTCATTTTTCGCGAATTTTTTGTGAGTGTATGTGGGCTGTAGTGGTGCAACAAGCATGTGTACGTGGGAAGTAGTGGTGTAGGGCACGTACACCTTCAAAAAAATGGTTTTTCGATGATTTGTTTAGTGATCATGGCTTGGAAAATATAGCAAGTAATATGGCATGATGTCAGGTATGCATGTCTGGTGCAGTTTAGGGTTATGACAACCATCTTTGGTAAAGCATTTTAATCCTCTTCTTTTACTTCTATAAAACCTTTGGATAAAAAATTATCCAGTTATTCCTTTCACGTACATCTTCCCATTTAATTATTTTCCATGGAAATAAACATTAATCTCTTTCATTTGTAAAATGTGAATTTTACCTTTGTAAAACAATTTCACCCTGAGGAAGAATTTCATTTATTGGATATTCCATAATTATTATTGAAACACACTCCTGAAAAAATGTCGCACATAAACCATATGATAAATGATTTCATTTATTGTTTCGGGCTTGGGATGGAGTGGTTTACTCCACACCACTTTTACCCCCTATATTCACCACAGTCCAAATATCAGCCCACCTTCAAATAATTAACCCCCTCGCTAGTTCTTCGCTCGATATGTATGTGCACCCTCCATCCACCCTTTGACTTTTCCACACTATAAATTGAGATTTGTGCCCATGATCTGATGTGATTCCATAAGTTAAATATTGGATCAAATATTAATATAAATATTTTAATATAAAAAAAATTATATTAATAATAATAAACCCTTTTTCTATTTTTTAAGGACTAGGCATATGAAGCTTATCACATGACTTTGTGGATAGGATAAGGGTGCTTAATCTTAATAAAAGGGATATTTGTAATTTTCAACGAGAATATGATAATAAGGGTAAAAGTGAATGAAGTGATGGAACTGATGGATTTAGATAAGCATTAAGGGTAGGTATAGGTATAGGTATAGGTTGTGAATGAGCCAATTTTTTGACTCATGGAGGACATGACTATTTTGGATGATCAGTCGAGTGAAGGATTTAGGTGATGGGATCTTGATGGAGCTGGTGAAAAAGTTTCAAAATATTAGTGGAAAGATAGCACAAGGATAAGATTCTTTGGAAAAATTAATGCAAATTAGGATGTGATAACAACATCAACAAGACTGGTTTCATAACAAGGTATGGTCATTATGAGTTCACAGTGGTGCCATTTAGGTTATCAAATGCATCAGCTATCTTCATGTGTTTAATGAATGGTATTTTCAGAGAATACTTAGATAAGTTTGTCATTGTATTTTTTCAGATGAAATTATTATATATTCTAAGTCAAAGGAAGAGCATGAAAAACACTTGAGGATGGTATTACAAGTATTAAGGGAGCATAAATTGTATGCCAAATTGAGCAAGTGTTCATTTTGTCAAAAAAAAAATCATTATTTGGGACATATCATTTCATAGAATGGGATAACAGTGGATCATGGGAAGATAGAATCCATTAGAGGCTGGTCATTTTGAAAGAATGTGACAGAGGTCAGGTCATTCACGGGCCTTGTAGGCTACTATAGGATATTTATTGAAGGATTTGCAAAGATTGCAAACCCAATCACTTCCTTGCAAAATAAGGGTGTGAAGGTTAAGAGGACATTGGTTTATGAAAATAGTTTCCAACACTTGAAGAAATTATTAATAGGTGATCCAATACTAAGGATTGCAGATCCAAATGAAGACTTCATTGTATGCACATATGCATGTAAAGAAGGACTTGGTTGAGTCCTCAGTCAAAATGGGTTTGTTGTATGTTATGAATCAAGGAAGTTGAAGGAGCATGAAAGGCACTATGCCACTCATGATTTGGAGTTGGTAGCCATATTGCATGCCTTGAGGAAGTGGAGGCACTACCTCATGGGAAAATGGTTTGAGTTGGGGATAGACCACAATGGTCTGAAATATTTATTGATCAACCAACTCTAATTGCTAGGCAAAGAAGGTGGTTAGAATTTCTTAGTGAGTATGACCTTGATATAAATCATATCAAAGGGAAAGAGAAAAAAGTGGTTGATGCACTCAGCAGAAGAGTGAATGAGTTGCATTCTACAACCATAAGCATGTACCAATCATATTTGAAAGACAAAATCATAGATGTTGTAAAATCAGATTTCCAATACAAGAAATTAGTGCCAAAATTACGAAAAGGTATTTTGCAGTAGAAAATTGAAGACTATAATCTAGAAAATGATGAAATTATCATATACAGGGGCATAATTTATGTACCAAATTCCCATGAATTGAAAAATATGATATTGAGATAAATGCATAATGTACCTTATGTTGGGAACTTGGGTTATCAGAAAACTATTGTAGCTGTGAAGAGACAATATTATTGGTCAGGAATGAAGAAAGAAGTTGTTGATTTTATTGCCAAATGTTTGGAATGTCAAAAGGTAAAGGTTGATCATAGTCACCCAGTTGGTTTTCTATAGCCATTACCCATTCCTAAGTGGAAATGGGAAGTTGTAACCATGGATTTCATCACCAAACTTCCAAGAAAAAACAAGCAACACGATTCTATTATGGTAGTGGTGGATAAGCTTACTAAAGTTGTCCATTTTATTCCAGTAAAGCTCACTCACAAGGTTGCCAACATTGTTGATGTTTATATGAGAGAAACTTCTTTGATTACATGGTATAACCAAGGCAATTGTGTCTAAAAAAGATCCAAAATTTACCTCTAATTTTTGTAATGGATTATTTAATGGATTTGGAACAAATTTGAATTTTAGCACAGCTTATCATCCATAATCAGATGGACAAAGAAAGAGGGTGAATCAAGTGATTGAGGATATGTTGAGGATGCATGTGATGGATAAACCATCAAAATGGAAGACTACCAACACTTAGTAGAGTTGATTATAACAATGGGTACCAAGAATCTCTAAAGGTGAGCCCATTTGAGGAATTTTATTGCAGAAGGTGAAACACATGAGTAAGATGGGATAAACTAGTAGATAGAGAAGTGGTTGGGCTAGAATTACTCAGGGAAATGGAAGAGAAAATGTTGAAAATAAAACAAAATTTAAAAGCTGCCCAAGATAGGAAGAAAAACTATGATGAAAAGGGTAGAACTCGCATGGATTTTAAAGTGGGTGATCATGTATTTTTGAAGTTTAAGGCCAAAAAAAGTTCACTGAAGTTGGGAAACTATTCCAAGTTGGCAGCTAAATATTGTGGACCATTTGAAATCCTAGAAAGGATTGGTACAATAGCCTATATGATTGGATTGCCTGCATCTATGTTTGCTCATAATGTATTCCACGTATCATTTCTCAAGAAATATATACCTAATGCTAATCATATAATTGTTTGGAATGTGATTCAGGTGGAGAAAGAAGGCGCTATCCAAGTGCATCTAGTACTCATTCTGGACCAAAAAATCAAACAACTCTGGAATCGATCCATAAGGCTTGTAAAGGTCCAACGGACCTGGTATGGTCCTGAGGACACTACCTGGGAGCATGAGGATGCAATGTGGGTAGAATATCTGCATATTCTTTAGTATTTTTGAAATTTTTGTTGTATATGTGTACATAATGCACTGAGGATAGTGCATAAATAAGGGGAGGGGATTGTAATACCCCTAGGCCAAACCCCAACTATAAATTTAAAAGCAAATGTACTTAATTTGGTGAGTTTTGTTAGCACTCTGTGATTTGCCTAAGGCTGAAGAGGCAGTCATAGAGGCAACATAAAAACCACTTCAAGTCATGGATCTAGCCCTCCAAGACTCAGAGAGGGATCTCTCTGTCTGATATAACTTTTTTGGAAGAGGATATTATGCTAGCTATGCAGAATAGGGTTATGTTCTTGGGGTTTTATGGTTGAGACAACAAAAGAAGACCATTGGGCTATGGGGTTTGTGACAAGTTTAAGATTGAACACAAGTCTATAAGGTATTTCCATAGGGCAAGGTAATGCAGACGTTGGATTATTTAGAAATAAAGTGATGTAAAAAAGGAACATATGAGATAATCAACTACAACAAAAAAGCATCCAAGAATTTCTTCATTGTAGTATCAGAGGAAAACATTAAGATTCTCAAAAGCACTGCACAAAGTATCAGGGACAAATTATGTGTTAAATCTCCTTTTGAAAATTAGAAAGAGAGAAACATAATGAAGACTGGTTAGAATCACATTTGACAAAGCAAGAAAACTTCACCAATCATCGACACACAGGAATCCTGTGAAAAAGTCCCTTTGTATTCCTGGTGAATCAGAAAAATGTTACAGGGAATAGCCTTTCTAGCATGAGATCAACAACCTTTACATTAAAAATCATCTATGAATAAATAGGGGAGATCCCTCAACAATTTTCGAGAGTCGATTTTAACTGCCTCGGCCAAAAATAGCCACAAAAACCACAAAATCTGGAACTGTCTGCCATGAAAGACGGACCGGTTTTCTACGAAAAAGGAGTCCGAACAGACGTTCGTTTCTCTTCAATGATGACACTTGTGAAAAAACTAAAGGATTTTATTGTATATTGGAATGTGATGGACAAAAACCTCTTTCGGTTTCGTCAAAATTGTGCCCAGCTGGCCGTAACAGCTCCCGCAAAATCAGGACTATAACGAAAAAGTGAAAATCTAGAAAAAAGGGCCTCAAATATGGCTTTGATTCTCCCTTCTCGTGGCACTTGTGAAAACACCAAGAGAGGTTTTTGTTCTTAATCCTGTTACAGAGAAAAAACACTCTTGGTTTCTTAAAATTCGTTTTAATTTGCCCAAAAACGACCTTGGATGAAGACATGCTGGACAGGTGAAAGTAGGCAAAAAAATGAAAAAGGCAGTTTTTTCATGATGGGTGGTATTCCGGACCCCCCCCTGAGGTGGTAAGAAGTTTTTTTTGGGGGGGGGTCTACTGGAATAGGGAGACGACACCTGTATGGGGGGTGGTTTTGGTATACAACCATTCCAGACCCCCCCTCTCGTTAAGTTTCAGATAGTGAGGGGGGTCCGGAAAGTTTTACGCCTGTTTGATTTATTTGACTTGGGAAGTGAGTGTACGAGATGGGTAGGACTTAGGGTAGTTTTAAGTTTTTATTTTTTTAATTTTTAGTTTTTATTTTTTTAATATTATGTTATTACATGTTTTTTTCACGTTTTGTTTTATGTTAATTATTATATTTTGTTTTTTGTTTTATATGTTTTGTGTTTTTATAATTTGTTTTATTATATGTGTTTATTATAATTTGTATTATATTTTAATTTGTTTTATTAATTTTTTATATATTTTATTTTGTTTATTAGTTTTTCTTTTTATATGTTTTATTTAATCTAAAAACTAACCTAGTTACTAACCTAACTATATTATTAATCATTAATTAATTAATTAATTAATGATTAATTTATTATTAATTAACCAATTAATTATTAACTAACCAGTCTATTAAACTAACTATATTATTAATTAGTCTAACATAACTAACTAATATAATCATTTGTTTATTATCCTAAGTGGGTTTATTCATGGACGGGTGATGGGTGAGATGTGGCTCAAGGACGAAAAGACAAGGGAATGAGTGGCACAAAGGTGGATGAAGAATGCAGAAAAGACGATGGAGGATTGGGCACAATGGATGGATGACACGTTGGGACAGGGTCCACCAAAGAAAAATGCCTCATTCCGGACCCCACTCCATCGTTAAAGGAAGAACGATCAGGGGGGGTCCAGAATCACCTATAGATCGTCCATCTGTGCACCTCCATGACAACCGTAGATATTTT
>CBVK0100005423.1:0-15459 GCA_900067695.1 Picea abies | reverse complement strand
GTGGGTGAAGAGTATGGCAGGTGCCTGTAAGCGATATAATAGAAGAGTTGTATGGGTTTTGAACCTGACAGAAGAATATTTTTAAGGGTCTTGGGCCAAAAATTAATGAAGAAAACTAGGGTCTTGGACCCGAAAGTTTAAATGCAATTCCAAGAGATTAGCTTTATTCTACATAAAAGTAGCACCATTTTGCCTGTTTGATGGAAACTTGGATATCTTGAACATACTAATTCATATTTTCGATCCAAAAAATGCGTGGTGAAGCTGAGATTGAGGGATACACAATGAAATTATAAGATTTCAAAAATTGTCTTCTTTCGATATCACTTTTTTTTATTCATCCAAAAGAAGGAAAATATAAGTGACTAATTTTGGTCAACAAGAGTACATTGTTTGATTAGCAATTTCAATCGTTTAGACGAGATCCATAAAGTTCCAAATGTAATTATTAGTTGTTGAAATGACAAAAAATGAAATTTCACTGTCAAATAAAAGTTCCAAAAATTCTGATAAATTGACTAATGGAAAATTCATTAAAACAATAAAATAAATGCGTGGAAGTGGAATGAACATTTTTAATTACAATATATCCCACTCCCACTGCTCCTCTATATTCCATCTTGACACATGCACCTGTGGATTCTGCATTCACTGTTAGAAGTGAATCCTCTTGACACAAATATCATGGAAGGTTTGTTTTCTCTCAAATCGACTAGAATCAAATTTTGGATGTGGACTATTTCTATTACTGCGGGGATAGCCATGAGGAAGATTGATGAGCATGCCCATGATTTCGCAGTATCTTAGTTGGCCAAGCAGATTGTGCGAGTTGGAAAACAATGCCTTCTATGTCAAAATGACATTTATGAAAATATCATTATTACACCGATATGGGCACATTTAATATGTTTTTAGTCCTTAATGCATTTTCTATGGACATGATTAAATATGGATATAATATTCTTGGTCGTCACTATAAATGAATGGTTTTGATTTCAAACATTAACTTCCTCGCTTTTATAAAGGCATCTGTTTCTGTGTTTACTCTTTTACATTTACTTAATCATATTAAAAAATTAATGTGTTGGCTAGCTAATTACCACGTTTGGTGATCCAAAAATGTGAGGTTTTACTGACAAATTGCAAGTTAAGTTTATTGTATTTTATGCATTGGATCGATAAGAATGTGAAACACATAAAACTCTATAAGTTGTTGCGGAATAATAATAACGAATTTTACTTGATGCTCATTAATGATTAAAGAGTTCAGCCATTATAAACCAGGCTGCAAATTAAGAGAAGATAATAGCAGACAAGAAAGAGAAGTAGACACAAGAACTTGTTAATGAAGTTCACCAATCTTTGGCTATGTCTCCGGGCCCGCTTCCAAGTGGAGGACCTCTTTATTTCTCTTCAAATGCTCAAATTATTTTTACATTGGCTCTTTACTGTTACAAAAGGCTTTTGTTCTGCTGTATAAGACCTCATTTTTCATATACATACATGCTTCATCAAACTCCTCTAAAAAACATGACAAAAATGCCTCTCAAAACATGAGAAATGGCCAAATTACACAAACTGCTCCTCAAAATCCTTGCATCAAAAAGTTACCTCTCAAGCTCAAGAGGCTTTGTTTATATAGTTTTTAGGCCCAACAAGAGAGGAGCCTGGTGCGGTCTAGTTCACCTCATAGAGATCTTACCCATACAAGGAGAATTGTAAGCGCACAACACGATATTGCAGAACTACCATAACAAGAGAGCCAAGAGACAAATCTTTGTGGACGTAGCCCAGGAGGGGGTGAACCACGGTAATACTTGTGTAATGTGATGAATGCATGCATATCTTTGTCATATTTTTATTAGTTAAGTGTTGTATGTAATGAATGAATGAGTTATTATATTGTTTGGTTAATTGATGTTGGGATATAACGAAAAGATACCACATAGATCAAAATATAAAAGAGAATAACAGTAGTTTGTAACACAAGTTAGAATAAATGGCTCAGATTACAGATCCCATATCTCATACTCAATCCTAGGCTGTAAACACTTGAGTCTTACAACGACCCATTTAAAGCTACCTCAGGTGAGACTGTGCAGTGCATCCTGTGTGCTGCGTTGACTTCTGGTTTACTAGAAGAGCCGATAGTTTTAGGCTTTGTTGGTGCCCTGAAAGATATGAGCCATGGTTCAATAACGCAGGTAGTAGGGAAGAATAGTTCATGTTAAGCCAACATCCATCCCAATGTATATGATCTAGTATGTGACTTAGTTTCAAGTCTCAAATTATTTACAACCTCTTCACTGATTAGATTGGCTTGTGATCCACTGTCTACAAGAGTATCAACTTTAACATTATTTGTTATGACCCTTATATGGAAAATTTCACTCCTTTTACACTCATCATTTACAACATCTAAATTAGAAGAGCTAGTATCTGCAACATAATTTATACCTTGGATTCCCATTGCTACAATTTTTGTCTCATCAGCGGAGTCTGATCCCAGATCCACTTGAATTGTTGCAGCCGTGGTATTCTTTATCCCTTGATTGGCATACTTCTTTGTCTTCAACTCAGGATGTAAGATCCAACAATGATCTACATCATGGCCTACCTTCTTGCAATGCTTGCAAGTAGGCTTCTTCTTTCTTGTTGTGGCTGTCTTCTTCTTTTTCTCTTTTCTTTTCCTCGAATCCTTTATTTTCCAAGTGCCTGTAGAAACACTATCACCAACATTCCCTTTACTTGATTCAATGTGAATGGCTTGTACACATACTTCATCAAAGTTAGAAGGATTTAGCATAAAAATAGTGTGTTTGATATAAAAATGTAAACCACCAATATATTTTAGGAGTGTCTCTTGTGTATATAAAGGAATACCCAAATTTAATGCTTTCTTACGAAATATTTGAGTATATTCTTGTACACTTTGATTCTTAACTTGCCTTAAACTTTGCCAATTCATCATTTCCTATTGCATGTATGCTAATGGATAAAACTGTTTCTTCAAAGCAGTGATAAAATCATTCCAGGAAGAGATTGTTTTACCATTTTTCTTGAGATCATCTTTAGTTTTTCTTTCCCACCAAATGAGAGTTGTGCCTCCCAATTTGAGACTTGCAAGTTGGATCTTTGTTTCATCATCAACAATCCTTTGTATCCTGCAATAGACTTCTAACTGTCTAACCCAATTATCTAGCTTTTCTGCATCTAATTCACCATCATAAGTGGGTAAATTAAACTTTACATATAACTTTAATAAAGGCATATCAGAAGAATGATGAATTTTTTTAGATTGCTTTTCATTGGAGGAATGTACACTTTCTTCACTTGTAGAAGACGAGGATGAAGGAGAAGAAGGTTCTGAAGGTCCACCACCTCCAACTCCTCCATCTGCTCTTACTGAAGATTCACCTTCTTCAACCTTTGGATTTCTTCGTTGACCTCTTTCATGGTAAAGTTCCTCTACCGCGGATTTCATCAATTGAAATGCCTCAAAGAAATTGTCCTTAGATGCAAAAAGACCTAGTTTTCTCGGTGAAGACATCTCTTGTTTATGAGGTCTCCTTTGAATCTCTAGATTAAGAGCTTCAAGTTGGCCTTCTCCTCGCTTGAGTTTTTCTCTGGTGAGCTTCCAATGCTTGCAATTCCTGTCAAACCTTCAAAACAAAACGCTGTGATACCATAAACTTGATAAAAAATGTGAGGTTTTACTAACAAATTGCAAATTAAGTTTATTGTATTTTATGCATTGGATCAATAAGAATGCGAAACACATAAAACTCTATAACTTGTTGCAGAATAATAATAATGACTTTTACTTGATGCTCATTAATGATTAAAGAGTTAAGCCATTATAAACCATGTTGCAAATTAAGAGAAGATAATAGTAAACAAGAAAGACAAGTAGACACAATAACTTGTTAAAGGAGTTCACCAATCTTTGACTACGTTTCCGGGCTCGCTTCCAAATGGAGGACCTCTTTATTGCTCTTCAAATGATCAAGTTCTCTTTACATTGGCTCTTTGCTGTTACAAAAGGCTTGTTTTCTGCTATACAAGACCTCTTTGTTCAGATACATACATGCCTCATCAAACTCCTCTCAAAAACATGACAAAAATGCCTCTTAAAACATGAGAAATGGCCAAATTACACAAGCTGCTCCTCAAAATCCCTGCATCAAAAAGTTGCCTCTCAAGCTCAAGAGGCCTTGTTTATATATTTTTTAGGTCCAACAAGAGAAGCCCAACTTATCCTGAAGATATGACCTCTTTTTGGGATCAAATCCCCCTCCAAATGGCCAAAATATCCTAAAAAAACCAATTATGGGCAAAAACTTTAGGTAAAATACCCACTCTGTAACAAAAATTTAAAAATGCATAGAGTAGCCCCTTTTTGGTGGCGCGCAACCCTTGGAAACGATCACATTAACTTCATATGGCCAAGCGCCAACCCTTTGGGTTGCACGTTGGCCCATACTTGGCGCTAGCTCCTGGTTTCCGAGTGCTTTCACATGAAACCTGGGTCTATGGATAAACCCCCCACGTTCCTTTGTAAAGTTAGGACCCGGTCTTGTGGGATCACCTGAGATCCAAGGGTTAGATATCATCCTTACTCCCGCGCTGCGCCTGCCACTTGGTTTTCTGAATGGGTCATATGGTATGCCGAGGGCTAGGGGCTAGGCCCCAGCCCATTCCTTCGATCTTATCACCACCCATCCACCTTAAATATCATTTCGTGGGCTTGTATACACAAGCCCCATACTTGGTGTGTTGGTGTTAGGTCGATCCATTAGTCCTTCTCCCCTATCCATAGGTCGTGGGGTCCATTCTCATGAGCTACCCAATTTTTACATAAAGGCACCAACCAACGATGGGGTGCCACATGGCAGCCCATGCCTAGGCCACGTGGCACCTCCACATTAACTTAACCATATGCCACGTGTCCGGTATCCATTGGTCCACACATGCATCATCTGCCCAGTCAGTACGTCACATGTCACCACCTGCCTCTGCCACGTTAGCATAAAGAAATTAACTTGGTGATGTCATGCTGACGTGAGCATTAACTTTTTGCCTGTTTAACCATTGAATTTTTGCATGTTTGAGAATCTGATGAGTGTGATAACTCTCGCATACAGAGCCCGTTTGAGAAAGTAAACATATGGCTGGGCGCAACGAGCCGGTCGCAATGGAATTGGTTTCATTCGATTCCGAGAACGTTCATTTTTGAGTATTTTCTGGCCCCAGGGAGCCTCTTGGATCATTTGGGTTATTAGAAAAGATTAATATATTGGCACGGAGTGGTATGGAGAGAAGTGGAGCACATTACAGGGTTTAGTAATGCTAGATTCCAGGTTTATCTTGGCGTTTCATATTTGTGTTGGCAGACATTTCACCTTTCTACTAGCGGGTGTTGCTTGGCCGCCTTTCTGTGGCATTCCACTTGTTCATGTGCGTTCCATTTTTAATGTGCATTCCACTTTTAATGTGTGTTCCACTTGTTCATGTGTGTTCCATTTTTAATGTGCACTCCACTTTTAATGTGTCACCTTTCTGTGACCATATACTTGCAGCTACAACATTGCATAGGGATTGCGCATAGATTGGACGCATTGGATCACAAGCAAGAGAAGGAGATTAGTGTCTATGAAAACCAAAAAGATATTGGAGTAGGAAGTAGGCCAACTAATCAAACCATCAAGAGTAGAGCATCAAGTAGGACGATTAGGCAAGAGGTAAGATCTTTTTCTTTGTTAAAATTTCTTGGATTGTTTCTTTACTGTTTACGGTTTACAAGTTACATAGAAATGAGCGATTTAGGTTTAGCGATGGGAAATTTAGGTTTAGAACCTAAATCACCCATTGCTAAACCTAAATCACTCATCCCTATAATCCACAAATTGCACATTAGAAAACCATTAAGCATTGTACAAATATTAATCTTTGTTGTTCTCAATTTATTTATTTTTTGTTTAGGCTTTTGTGATACACTGTTTATGGTTTACAACTTTGATTCAATTTTTTTTTTACCTACAGGTTACATAGCAATGACCGATTTTGGTTTCTGATTTAGGTTTATGATTTAGAGTTTATGGTTTATAGCGATCATTGATTTAGGTTTAGGTTTAGCTATTTACGGTTTATGGTTGGCTTTACGGTTTTAGGTTCTTATATTTTTGTGCATGTAGGGGGCTCACCATCGAAGGTAGTCCATGAGCCTACCTTCAATGGTCGGCCCGCATGCATGCATTCAAGCATTCGTTTCCCTGAGATTTTCAAGTCTTTAAAACGTTTTTCACACCTTGAGATTACACTTCTTGGAATGTGTCGATGATTCCTATTTCAATGTTGAGATCATAATCATTTGAACTGATTGCAACGCAATTATATAACTGTTATACACCGATCGCATGGCTCATGCATACTACATTTTCTTGCTAAAACACAGTGCAATTTAATAATTTGGAAATGAAACAATTATTCTTTCAATGTATTCATAGTGTAGATTTATGATATGGAAGAGAAAATGAATTCATGGTCTTTCATTAAATTGGCCAAAGGCAAAAATTACAAGGCATTTATAATTTGAATTAACTTTGTAGCAATATCCCAATCCAAGCTTACGCTCGATTGGTGGCTCGATTTTATTTTCTAAGATAGTATACAATTTGTGGATTGAAAATGTATTTCCATAACTTATATAAAACAATAATCATTCGTTTATAATGTTTGTTTATCAATACATACACATGTAATCTTGAAAATGAAAGAAACTCACACGAAAATGAAGAACATATGCCTAGAAGTTGCTCTACATCATAAAATCTCGATGATTCCATCAAAGAGATTCAACAATATGACACCCTTGGTTTCTATGTACGTCTACTTAGAACCAATAAAGCCATGGGTTTTGATTCAATATATATCAACATTTTGATTAAAAAATAATGTAATATCTTGCACTAAAAAAAAATCCCTTTCAACAAGAGGAACAAGCAGTAAAATAAATAATGCTTTTGATACATCAAGTACATTCACACAATTAATATGCAATTAATCAATTAACATAATGGGAGCTACCACTCTCTTTGTGATTAAATATCATAAATATTAAAGATATGCATAGAAAACCTATGAAAAAATATCCTCAAGCAATGTTTATTAGAGTTTTTTTTTAATCCCAACAAGAAGCATATAAATATACAATGTTTTTGAAGCAGCTAGCCCATTGATATATTGTATTCAAATCAATACTTAAGAGTCAACGTTCGTTCCAACTCATTTGCAACAAACTTTATATCAAATTTCTTAACGCTAATAATTTATTCCTTCCTTTGTTTCTTTTTTTCGTAGAACTCTCGTTATCTTATAACATTCTCTCTCTCAACTTTTGTCTCATATATTAGTGTTACAAATAACTGAAAATTCTTAGAATCTTCTCCATGACGTAGTCTCATTGCTTCCTTATGTTTGTATAATATATCCATCCGTTTGTTCATTTTTCTGATCTACATGTTCAAACTCTTTAATATTCCTTCACATTGGTCCTTAAGCATGAGTAGATTCTTCGAACAAATTTTCTTTTCCCTCAAAAGATTTTTAGGAGTTCCAACAAGATGCTTATAATTGTTTTTCCTACTAACAATTTCATTCTCGTGTTTTCTTAGTACGGTTAACAACCACACGTCTTCTTCTTCCACGTCCACTTTTTCATCTTCATCTTTCAATGTGACCTGAAAATTCTCCTCCATCTCCTTGACATCATGTGGTAGGGATTCGTTTTCATCTTGTTTGGGTAAAATGGGATTTAAATTCTAATTACAAAGTGGGTAATGGTTTCTACTTTCCCCATTTGAATTGTTGATCAAACTCAACAATGACTTTTGCCTTTCATTTTCATCATAGAATCTTGATTTAGGTCTATTGCATCCATTAAATTGGCTAGACATGTCGACGAAACATCCAGCTAATGAATTAGACTTCTGGCATTCTATGTTTCTTAATACTTATGGCTTACCAAATCCAAGCTTGAATATGTTTCCATCGATGTGCACCATGTTATATCTGGACAAGGAAAACTTCATAACCACTATTAGTTTGCACGATTTTATCTACAAGATATTTATAGTAATCACTCACACACACACACACATATATATATAGTAATTAGTTAGACGTAGATTGGAAGTTCATCTACCGAAACCATCTCCCAAAATATGTGCTACCTGCTGAATAAAAATAGATTATAAGGTACTGACTATAATAACCCTTGTCGTAAGACTGATATAATTTTTTGTTTTTCTGATTTGTTTGGGTGAATTTCTTGTTCAAGAATTTCGTCAAACCCTTTTGCTAACACACCCAATTACCAATGTAATACTTCCCCTTACTATGGGATGAAATATTTTTTATTTGTTGATGTAAATTTTTTGCTCTTCACCCCCTCTAATTGTTGTGATAAATTTTGTTTACTATTGTTATGTTTTGATGATAATTTGATGCAATAATTCCATCAAATAGTTAGCCAACAAGCTCCAATATTACTATAATAACCCTGTTTTTAAGTGTTGGTTGGTACAACACTTTTGTCAAACACTTGGGTTGCCAAAATGGTCCTCTTATGGCTGCCAAATTAGGCCTTTGATCACATAATTTGTTACTGTTATGTTTTATGGTTTACAATTGATTTGTGACTTTCGTTAAACACTTTGCATGTTGTTGGTTTGTTCTTTGTTTGGTTGTAGAGTTTTGCCAAACAATTTGCAAGTTTGTAGTGTTCACAAATTTTAACAAATAGTTTTCATACATCACAAAGTACTCATGAAAATAATTTATAGAAAGAGTATCTTATTTATTTCAAATAACAAAGCTAGTAAAAAATGCCAAGTACAATGGCTCCTTACTTATCAAGGGTGCTCCTTATACAAATATAGATGTGATGCCAAAAGAGAAGATAACTCCAATGAAGAATGTGCCCACGAGGATGAAGATACTATGCAACAAGTGTGCCCCTTCTCCAAATAAATGCTAATGAAATGTTAAGTGTGCCCCTCTCCAAATAATTCTAAGTGAATGCAAGTGATGCACCCCTCTCCAAGTGAATGCCAAGGAAATACCTAGTGTGTCCTCCCCACAAATGAATGCTAAGGAGTACCAAGTGCACTCTCTCCACAAATGAATACAAAGGATTCCAAGTGATGAGTCCTCATATATGGCTCCCTAGAAGTTAGATCAATATCCCTCATGCATTGCTCCTTAGAAGTTAGATCAGTATCCAAGGGAAAATCATTCAACACCAAATCCTCATCATATTCGGGTGTTAATACACTCTCATCATGCACATCCAAAAAGTAAGCCCGAGGTTTTGTCAAACCTTCATTATGAAGCAAGGTCTTTGCTTCACCAACTACTTCAAATTTGAATCCCTTCTTATTCTTCTCCCCAATTGATAAGTATGGCTTCGACAACTCATGATTCTCTAACAATTTTGTTAGATTATTCTAATATTCTTGAGAAATTTGTAATAATTATGCCAAGAGTTCATAATTTGTCTTCATTTTCTTAATCCATGAATGTACCAAAACAATCTAAGAATATGCTTCACGGTTTACCCCTCATGTTTGGAGGAAAACATGTTTTGATACCACTGTAATATCCCTTGCCTTAAGATTGATATAATTTTCTGTTTTGCTGATTTGTTTGGGTGAATTTCTTGTTCAAGAATTTCATCAAACCCTTTTGCTAACTTACCCAATTACCAATGTAATACTTCCGCTTACTATGGGATGAAATATTTTTGATTTGTTGATGTAAATTTTCTTCTCTTCACTCCCTCTAACTGTTGTTATGTTTTGATGATAATTTGATGCAATAACTCCGTCAAACAGCTAGCCAACAAGCTCCAATATTACTATATTAACCCCCTTTTTAAGTGTTGGTTGGCACAACATTTTTTTCAAACACTTGGGCTGCCAAAATGTTCCTCTTATGGCTACCATATTAGACCTTTGTTCATACAATTTGTTGCTGATATGTTTTATGGTTTACAATTGATTTGTGACTTTCGTCAAACACTTTGCATTTTGTTGGTTTGTGCTTTGTTTGGTTGTAGAGTTTTTTCAAACAATTTACAAGTTTGTAGTGTTCACGACTTTTAACAAATAGTTTGCATACATCACAAAGTACTCATGAAAATAACTTATATAAATAGTGTCTTCTTTATTTCAAATAACAAAGCTAGTGCAAAATTCCAAGTACAATGATGCCAAAAGAGAAGATAACTCCAATGAAGAATGCACCCACAAGGATGAAGATACTATGCAACAAGTGTTCCCCTTATCCAGGTGGATATTGGTGGCCACCCACCTAATCAAACTGACTCCTCTTGTTAGTTTTTAGTGCAACACATTCTTTTGTACTTCTTTGTAATTGTGGGTTCTACACTTACGGGGTTGTATGAAGCCCTACACATCTTCTAGGTGGATATTAGTGGCCTCCCACCTAATCCAACTGAATTATTTTCTATGTTTTCATGTCAACACATTTTATTGTACTTCCAGGGTCATTTTGGGCCCCTAAACAATGTTTTTTTGTCTCACCATAGTCAAACTGTAGACAGAGTTAGAGTTTGATGGAGTAATGCGTAGTTCTCGAAAATACCTTTCCAATGGGCTATCACGCACCTAAAACGAAGATTGCATGCAAAAGTTACGACCCCATGAAGTTAATGTACTAACTTACCCAAACGGGGCCCACATGAATTTTGGCGTTTCATTTCCTAGGGTTAGGTTTTTGGATGTCTAGGGTTTTGGCATTCCTATTTATCATAAAAAGGCCTTTAGAACCTCATTGTAATCATCTTCTGGCGAATGAGTGTAGTTGTCACGTCTATTCTTAGAGATAAAGATGTCACCATTCTAGCGAGTCTTGCACTCTGTATTTTTACAGTCTCTTTACAATTCTTTCATTAATAGAAATCAAGTATTGTTGTATTTCTTTGTTTCTGGAAATTTTCATGAGCATTTCATTTTAGTTTCTTTGCTTTCATTTCATTCCAAAAATAAATCTGGATCAGTGGTATCGCAGGCCGCTCTTGATCGTTTTTCAATGCATGTCCCCAATGAGGTCCGAGTATAGTCAGTTGGGTCTCGAGTTTGTCTCTCTTGAGGATAATCACTCTCGCACGCCCAAGAAACCCTCTATAGCGACATAAAAGAAAGACGAAAGAGCATAATATTCTATTAACAAGTTGCTTGAGAAAGCTCTCGCGTGACAGAGAGACAAAATGATGGAGAATTTTGCACACATTCTTCAACGCCTGTCGATAGCAACTTGCACATCTTCATCAAGCGACCATTTTGGAGGAACCTCTCCCTTCAAGGTACACGTTAATTTTGATATTCCCATATTTGAAGGCCAGATAGATGTGGATGCCCTAGAAAAATGGTTAAATCTATTAAAAGGTTTTTTCTCTGTTCAATTTTTTCCGACAGGGAAAACATCACATTCACACTCCTCAAGGCTCTCCCCCATGTCAAACATTGGTGGAAAACTTACTGGGAGGAAAGTTCCACAAAGGAATCTGGAATATATGGGGTCGATCCCACTTGGGATTTTTTGTGGATGTGGTCAAAGAACAATACTATCTTGTTGATAACTATGAAGACCGATACATGAGATGGACTACACTGCGGAAAGAGAAGAGTCAAATAGTGCCGAAGTTCACAAATAATTTCCATACATTGCACACAAAGATGGGTATCAAAGACTCTAAGCGACATTTGGTTCTGAAATACTATGGGGCTTTGCATAGGTACATCCAAACCAAAATGGATTTCCTAAACATCTCATCATTGGGATTTGCCTATTGATATCATGTCAAAATCAAGCATAAATTTATGCACCAAAACAAATGGGATTTCGGGTCTGTAAATATGCAACAACCAAAGCACAGTAAAGACGGCTCTAACCAACAACCTCTAGAAAACCAGTCCAAGACACATGACAAAAACGGTAAAGTAAATACGAAGAATGACATTAGGAAGTGGTGTGACTTCCACAAAAACCCATGGCACAACACCGATGAATGTCGCTCGAAATAGTCATTGGTGGTCGAGGTCAAAGACACAGAGCTGAACTCTGATTCAGAAACTGATCCAGTAAATATTGAAAACAGACAAATCATCAACGCAGACCCCACTGCTACTCTCGCGACCACAACAATTCAACTAGAAGAACTAGTAGGTCCTGAAGAGGGGGAGTGCCTCTTCCATTCACATATGTGGGTGAAGGGGACCCCATTGCATTTCATTGTTGGTAACAACATCCATAAGAACCTCATATCATCTAAGGTCATCAAACAGTTGTGGTTTTTGACAACACCACACCTGTAGCCATCCAACATCGGGTGGCTTCACCAGGGATGAGATCTTCGCGTCAACCAGCAGTGTTGCCTGTTCTGTGGCATCCATCCCTTCAAGAATGAGGTAGTGTGTGATATTGTCCTTCTTGATGTCTGTGATTTTATTTTAGGCCAACCATATATGTGGAAACTTCATGTTGTCTATGAGTCTAGACCCCGTAGTGTCATTATTACTCTGGGAGGTCAACTCTACAAGATACCAGAGGTAGTTTCGATTACTGCTTCACCAAAACAACACCGCAAGGTAATCTCTCATACTACAAAATTCATCTTCTTCACAGTCTGTTCAAAGGATGTACAAAAGACCACTACAACCACTGCAACCTCAACATCTTCTATCCAACAAAAATAGATTGTCGAAGAGAGAGAAGATATTGTTTCTTCACCTACAATGGTTCCTACACAATTCCCTATCCAACCCAGAGAAAACAAGTTGGTGGAACAGATTCAACCCCTCCAACAACAAGTTTGTGACAATCTTCCACAAGCCAAGAAGCACAACTTCTCCAACAAGGCACGTAGGTCACCAAGCTTCAGATTCAGAAAATGCTTTCCCCTCTTCCATGGGCACTCAATACAATGGAGACCATTGCTTCCTAAGGGGGGAAGATTGATCCAGGTGGATATTGGTGGCCAGCCACCTAATCCAACTGGTTCCTCTTGTCAGTTTTTAGTGCAACGTGTTCTTCTGTACTTCTTTGTAATTGCGGATTCTACACTTCCGGGCTTGTCTGAAGCCCTACACATATTCCAGGTGGACACTGGTGGCCTCCCACCTAATCCAACTAGCTTATTTTGTATGTTTTTATGTCAACACATCTTGTTGTACTTCTAGGGCCGTTTTGGGCCCCTAAACAATGTTTTTTTGGCTCTTCACAGTCAAACTCTAGACATAGTTAGAGTTTGATGGCGTAATGCATATTTCTCGAAAAGACCTTTCCAACAGGCTATCACGTGCCTAAAACGAAGATTGTATGCAAATTTTACAACCCCAGAAATTTAATGTACTAACTTACCCAAACGAGGCCTACACGACATTTGGCGTTTCATCTCTTAGGGTTAGGTTTTCAGATGTCTAGGGTTTTGACATTCCTGTTTATCATAAAAAGGCCTCCAGAGTCTCATTGTAATCATCTTATGGCGAATTAACATAGCCATCACATCTCTTCTCAGAGATAAAGATGCCACCATTCTAGCGAATCTTTCACTCTGTATTTTTACAGTCTCTTTATAATTATTTCATTAATAGAAATCAAGTATTGTTGTGTTTATCCATTTTTCGCAATTTTCATGATCATTTCATTGTAATTTCTCTGTTTTCATTTCGTTCCGAAAATAAATCTGGATCATCCCCTATCCAAATTATTGTAAATGAAATGCTAAGTGTGCCCCTCTCCAAATAATTCCAAGTGAATGCAAGTCATACACCCCTCTCCAAGTGAATGCCAAGGAAATACCAAGTGTGTCCTCCTCGAAAATGAATGCCAAGGAGTACCATGTGATCTCTCCACAAATGAATACCATGGATTCCAAGTGATGCGCCTTCTCCAAGAAACATGGCTCCACAAACCCCAACTGAAGCCAACCAATGAATCTTTGTAACAATAAGTTCCAAATGGAATATCTGGATGATCTCCCAACCAATGGATAAGGTGGAATATCTCACCACCGAAACCGGATTAGCTAGGGTGGATAGTCTCACCACCGAAATCAATCAAACAAGGGTTTCCTCCAAACCCCAAACGCTCCAAGAGCTCTCCAAACCAATGGGAAAAAATGATCAATCACATAAGAAGAGAATATGAGCCTATATCTCTCCTTTATACCCATTTTCATGTTTTTACACTCAAGTGACTTAATTCATCTTTAATATTTTCTCATAGAATCACTTTATTAATTTAATAAACATTTTTTCTCCAAAAGGTGATTTATTTGACTTTAAAGCATTTCCAGCCACTGGAAGTCACTTTTTTATCATCTCAACCTTTAGAGTTTTTCCTCTCGATTCCAACGAGCTAATACACTAAGGTGTCCCTCTCAGATAATTTATTAAAATGACAACCTTAGCAAATTTTATTAAATTATATTCAATAATACTCCTAAATTACGGGAATGGTCAAAATGCAATGGAATCAAAATATGATTACACATGAATTATCCTAATGATGAAAGATGATAAGTGTACCTCTGAGAGCATCATATAACTCCTCCAAACCTCTCGAGCTCATTGTTAGCCTCAATTTACATGTCTGATCAGGTTGACATAAACCCATAACGTCACCATTAACTGCAGAGCAAGGGAATCCAAAAAGGGGGACATTACACTGCTTATTTATTGACAAAGGGATGAAATGATGTCATGATCCTAAAGTATAGTTTATCAAGTTTATGTAGACAAGTTTGAATTATTATTCTCTTTTCTCATTGAATATTTATCAGAGAATTATCATAACTTTGTACCGGGCATTTTGAATTATCATATTTTTTCTTTTACAAACTTTAAATGATTACAAATAGTGTCTCGAACTCTGTTAATTGTTTTTTTGAGATATATTTAAAAAATTGTTTTTAATTGGTTCATTATAAATTTATTTTAGTATTATTAAAAAAATATTGTTATTATAATCATGGTAATTAAGCCTTTGAACCACTCTTAAAAATAAATTTGTGTTAGTCTTAATCATAAAAATATGGTAATTAGATTTCTAAATGATATTTAAAATTGTTATTAATTGGTTGACTACAAACTTGCTTTAATCTCATTCACAAAACTACAAATTTGCAAAAAATTGTTTTAGTTTCTATTTAATAAGTATAACCACTTATTATATATATATATATATAGAGAGAGAGAGAGAGGCATACACCTACATATATTTATTAGTGAATAGGTGTATGCACATATTATATGTGTTGGATTACTGAGGGGGGTGTGAATAAGTAATAGAATAATTTAATCTTTTTTTACCACAAATGAAAGTGTTATATCAATGTAGCATTATTATCCAATAGTTGCAGAGTAAATAAACAAT
>CBVK0100005422.1:0-15460 GCA_900067695.1 Picea abies | reverse complement strand
CAACCCCCTCTCCCCACCCTGCCACTTATAGATCACCCAGGTGAACGAAAAGTTCCATTTTTTTATTATATGAGTCCATTTAGAATTAGACAAAAACCTCTAAAACCATTGATATACCATTCAATAATCTAAAATTGTAATGGAACTGTACTCATGATTAGAATTTTGTAAAATTCTTATTATATTTATGATTGAGATAGAAAATGCATTTGCTAGAAAATTAACTTCTCCTCAAAGAAGTGGGTGAAATTTGATTTGTTTATAATATGGGTTTATGAAGAAATGGAGAAAGAATTTACAATTATTGTTTCACCATTCACAAATATAAAATCATAGTCAAACTCTACTAGCGAGTGAAATTTGTGTAGAATTATTATCATATTTATGACTGAGAAAGAAAATCAATGTACTACAAAATAATTTCTCCTCACAGAAGTAGGTGAAACTTGATTTTTTGATGCTATGGGTTTGTACAAAAATGGACAAAACCTCTAGAAACATTGTTTCAAAATTCAATATTCTAAAATCCTACCAAAACTCATTGTTGAAATTTATATATAATTTTTGTCATTTTTAAGATCAATAAAGAAAATACATTTGCTACAAAATTAACTTATCCTTAGATAAGTAGGTGAAACTTGAATTTGTAATGATATGGATAGATTCATAAATGGACAAAATCTCTTAAAATGATTTTCCATTCATGATCTAAAATCGTAGTAGAATTCTACTCATAAGTGAAATTTATGTAGAATTATTATCATGTTTATAATTGAGAAATAAAATGCATATGCTACAAAATTAACTTATCCAAACATATGTATATGAAACTTGAATTGTTGATGATATGGGTCAATTCAAAGATGGACAAAAACCTCTAAATTCATTGTCTCACTATGCACGAATCTAATATCATATAAAAAAATCTATTGATAACTATTTTTTTTATAAAATTCTTATCATATTTATGATTAGGAAAGAAAACGCAATTCCTATAAAATTAACTATTCTTCATAAAAGTAGATGAAACTTGAAATTTAGATGATATAAATTGATTTAGAAATTGACAAAACTTCAAAAAAAGAATCCCATTATATAAATATATAAAAATTAGATGATATAAATTGATTTAAAAATAAACAACAAAAACACATTTTCCTATCATATAAATATCTAAAATCATAATACTTATAACGATCATGATAGATCTAATTTTGGCAATGTTCACCTAATTTTATTTTCTAATATTATCATATTCTAAGTAACACACAATTTACATTAATATACTAGCTGTCACTTCATTTCGGCCTTTAGACAAAGGTGTTTTTTTTTTTTTTAAGTAAAAAGAGCAGAGCCTGTTGTATTAACTTTCCAAAAAAAGGTTACACCAAAAACACCATGTTTGTCGGTTGTCCTGCCGTGTAAGCGGAAACCGAGACAACTGGATATCTATGCTATCTATGAGGAAGATCGATTGGCTTCCATTTGTCTCGCCCGAAGGAAACCAAGACAAGTGGCCTCCATTGGTCTGAAAAAATAAGTTTTGAGTCTGAGGGTTACAAAATAATGGCAGTTATCCATGACTATCTTCAAAATAGAGAAAGGAACGAAAACTATTAACAGTGACAATTTACCCAGTGGCCTCCCCTTCAACCATATCACCCTCGCCATCCTCGTCATCTCCCTTAGTTGTCATCATGAAGGCCTGAGCACACGTTGGGCAGTGATGTCCTGGTTGGGTATTGGAGTATGCTTCGTAGAGCAGGTCTACTCGTCGGCTAACTAGACTGATGCGGTGGATTATGTCCTCCACCAAGCTCTGTAGATCAAATATTAACTTCAGGTGGTTTGGGTGGAGGAGTGGAAGGTAGCCGCACTCCACCTCTTGCATGACAAACAAAGGATGTGGCATAAGAATGGTGCCACCCTCCCTATCCAGACTAGCCTCTGACACCTCGCCTTCCATACCAGTTGTCACAGCCTTGGTTGCATTGTTTTGTCCCAGGTTCGTCGTTGGAGGGGTCTCTGCTTCTCTTGTGGTCGGGTCTGCATCCATCGCTGCCTAAGTTTCTTCTATAATTTAGCTGGGGGGGGAATCACTTCATTGGGCTGCTCCTGTGGTGGAGCTATGAAAATCCTTGAAGGCCCACTGGGAAGTTTCCCCAGGAGAACATGTCGAAGGGTTTTAGTTGTCTGGGAAAATTAAAATCAAGTGGGATGGGGGGCCATGGATGGGTGCCTCCAGGATGATTTCCTCAATAAAGGCCATGGGAGGCAACTCACGTTTTCTAGATTTTCGGACAAGCTGCATCTTGGCCATAGAAAATGCCCTCTCGAAGCTTTGTTGTCGCCTTTTGCGTGCAGCCGAAGCATACCATGCAGTCCCCCTCCAGGGCTTGGCTAATTCCCTTGGCATTTACAGTCGCACCAGAGCACAAGGATTCTCCAATGCTATGGCTTCATCTCCAAATGAGACCCTTCCTCTCCAAAATCAAGTGAATGTATGAGGATTAAAGTGACCAAACCCGCCATTAAGGCTCTCCACTGATTGCTCTATAGTTTCGGTCCCATCACACGTGTGAGAAGTCTTGGGTATTTGTCCCGGATGAACCAGCTTGCCCTCATCCTTAATGGTGAAGGGATGGGGGGCGGTGGCCTTCATTTAAGGCATGACCAAGCGATGTACCACATGGTCCTTTTGTGCTTGCTGGCACCCCATCCGGGGGTTAGACAAAGGTGATTTGTATTGTAGTCTGCAAAGATTTTAAAAACAAAAGAAACAAAATGAAATTCAAAATATATTACAGGAATACAATGGGAAAATTGAAATTTAGCCACTAAAATAGCAACAATTTATTAACATGATTCTAAAATATTGATGTTGTCTGAGGAGACCAAACAATGGTGGAATCAAACGACACTCATATTTCATTCCTCACTTTGAAGAAATTGTATTCGTGTTGTAGAGAGTTAAAATGAAAAACACAACATCAATGTAAGGAAGTAATTGTATTCCCCATGAAGTATATGGGACCAAACTTACCACATTTCCCATTTCTTACTGATATAGAAATTGTTTATTATACTAAACATATTTCTTTTAGAAACATTCAAAAAGACGCTTCAAACATGAAAATACTTCACTATGATTGAATGATACAATAGAGCTAGTGATCTCAACACAATGAGGCAGTAGTTGCATACCTTTTTTTCCACAGAAAATTTCACTTTATATTAGTTAAAATGTAAACTATTTCGTTACATAGAAACCATCACCACCATCCAAAAAATACATAGTATATCTAGTAGATATCTAATATCCATACTATCTTCCCATCCCACAAAATATGAAAACTGAATTTCTAAATAGCCCTCCCAAAAACTACAAAAAGAGGCAGTTCCATAAACATTCAACATTACAAAGATGATTGTCTCTGGATCATGTCCCCACACCCCAAAGGAAAGACAAGAACAACCCAGGACCTAAAAAATTTCAACAGACAAAGGAGGACCCTCATGTTCCTCAACACTCTGAAAATAGAAGATTTTTCCTGGTTTCTTTTGAAGTGCTTGTTTGGATAGGTTGCCCGCTTCAATATTATCTTCCTTGTAAACATGATCAAAAGAAATATGATGAAAAATTTTAATAAGATCAACCAACCTATCCTTCCATCATTCCAAGGAAATCACTTGAAGACGTCCTTTTTCATGTAGCTAATTAATTGCAATCATTGAATCCCCCTTCACATGTAAATCATTTATAAAGAGCCTTGAAGAAAGAGTTAGAAGGGCCCAGGCCCCCATCAATTCGGCCCTTGTGTTAGAGCCCGAGCCGCAATTTAATGTCCACTTGAAGATGTGATTATCCCTTGTCTTGATAATACCTCCAACCCCACTGTTGAGTCCCATGGCTTCGACAACTCCATCAAACCATCTAGTAGCACCTTTCACTTCATTCTTTATAAATCTGTTCCTAATAGCCGATGCTTTCTCCTGAGTAGCATAAAAATCCAATGCAATAGCCACCAAGGTAACCACTCTAATAGTCGAAGGTTTTTTGTCTTTGAAAATAGAAAAATTGCGGTCCATCCATATAAACCAACAGACAAAAATGGGTAAGGTAGATTGTCGTTTCCTTCCAGAAAACCATATATTAAAGCATTTTGTAAGTGAAGATCTAGCCCACGAACCTGATAAATTCCGATGAGAATGGACTGTTGTCCAAACTATATGCACAAATGAGCAATCCACAAACAAGTGAATGGTTGATTCCCATTTCTGTTTACATAGCATGCACCATCCCGGTCCATTATAACCACGACACTGAAGGTTCTCCCACGTGAAAATCATATTCTCCACTAGCAGCCAAGTAAATAGTTTTAATTTGAATGGACAGTTCCATATCCAAAGATTCCTCCGCCACCCCTTTACAAAACAGGACTGCTTTCTTCTCTTTGTCGCCTCATATAAATTTTTTACTGTAATAACGCCAAAAGCATTACCTTCTGACCATCTGAGTTCATCTAGTCATATGGAAAGAAGAATCCCATTATGTATAAGTTCCTTCCGAAAACACGTCCACTCGGAGGCTAGTCGCCCACCAAGCCCCAAATCATCACTGGTATGCCATTTAGTTCCTGTTATACCCAAACATTGTTCACAACTAGCCTGAGAGAGAAAGTACACTCCCTTTCAATTTAATTCAAGGATTAAATCATATGAAAGAATATATTTATCACCCATACCTAGAATGTAATCCCTGCCAACCAAAATGGCATCCCTTGAACCAGGATACCATGCAATCCAATGCAATAGAATATGAATCAATTTTAGTAAGTACTTCCATACATGAGAGCCCCTTGTCGAGGAATCCGTGACCATCCTGAGCCATCCAACAATCGAGAAAGATTTGAGGTACTTTTCCATGATAAAATGATGCCACAACCCTTCTTTCATTAACACTCTCCATAAATTATTGGCCGCCATAACCATACCGAAGTTATGAAGATTCCTCAATCCCCATCCTCCATACAGTTTTGGATGATCTAAAAGTTGCCAGTTGCAGAGATGGATTCTTATTTTAATTCTAGAACCAGACCATAGGAAGTTAAACATCAACTGATGTAAATGATTTAGAATCGATGCTGGTAGATTTGATAAAGCAAGCCAGTAGACTGGTCGACTTTCCAATGCCGCTTTAATTAACACAAGTTGGCCTCCAATAGACAACCATCAATTACACTAATGGATAATGCACTTTTCAAATTTCTCTATGGGCTAATTCCAATCATCAACATTGTACCTATCCATCTTTAAAAAGTAACCAAGATACTTAAAACCAGATGCTAAAGAAATAAAGTTATAGTGAAAATAGGCTTGTAGGAATCCAAAATAGATGGTTGTATGTCGTAATGAAGAAATGATGTTTTGTGGACATTAATCACCAATCCAGATGCCTCACAAAAGATATTCAAAATTCTTTTTATCTCCAGCCCTTCTGATAAGGAAGCTTTTGTCATAATAAGAATATCATCGACAAAAAGAAGATGGAGGATTTTAATAAACCTTGAAACTTTTATACTTGTAATGTTACCTCTTGCTTGGCTATCTTTTAAGGCCAGACTCAGCCCTTCCATAACGAGAATGAAGAGAAGGGGAGACAAAGGGCACCCATGTCTTAGCCCTCTACCACTATTAAAAAATCGGTAGGTTCACCATTAATTAAGATAGCATATGTTGCATAACTAACACATCCCATGATCCATCTTATTGTTGGTAGCCCAAATCCACATTACAAAATCACCAGTCGAAGGTAATCCCATCTAACACAGTCGTAGGCCTTCTTTAAATCTATCTTCAGGATTAATGCTTGAAGTTTTTTCTCGCAGATACTATGTAGACATTCTTGGGCCGTCCCAATGGAATCTATAATTTGCCTCCCCTTCAATAAGACGAATTGTTCCTTAGATAATGCACGTGACAGAATGGGCCTTATCCTTTTTGCAATAATTTTTTATATAATTTTATAACATAAATTACAAAGAGATATCGAGTGGAAATCCACGAAGGAGGTTAGACCATTGACCTTAGGAATTAAGGCAATGAAGGTCAAGTTCAAATATCTCTTTACTTATCTCGATAGACAAGATTCCTCCACAGCCTCCAACAAATCATTAGCTACCATGTCAAAATAGTTGAGAAAAAACTCAACCATCCAGCCATTGGGACCAAGAATCTTGTCCTTAGTGAATCCCTTAAGAACTTATTTAATTTCCTCTATAGTACAAGGGCTCTCAAGAGTAATGACTTCCTCCTTAGTAACAAACCTTTGATAAAGACAAACATTTTCTATCTGTTATTCATTGATAGTATGATCCGATTCTTTAAAAAAGTTGCTAAAATGCCTGACTGCTTCACTCTTTATAGCCTCCTGCCCTTTTTGGACCTAACTCATTTCATCTGTAACCTCCCACAAGTGTTTTTAATTGCACCTGAAGCTATCATAGTGATGAAAATAAGTCATATTTTTTTCACCACTCTTGATCCACGTAGCCCTACTCTTTTGACATCGACGTTCCTCTTCTGCTAACAACAACTTGTTCCTTTTCAGTTCTAAATCTTTAATACAAGAACCCAAATCATGTGTAGTGTCATGTGTTCTACTGTGCAAGGACAATTCCACAATTTCCTCTTCTATGGAAAGAAGTAAACATTGTTCATCAACTTTTATTTTTTTTATCCATTCCTTTACCTGGGACTTGAGGGAATTTAATTTCATTATCAATCTATGTCGTGGCCCTGCCAATGTAGAAAGTTCTTGATTATTCCAAACTTCTTGAACCAATTGACCAAATGATACTTATTTCATCAAATCCGAGTTAAATTTGAAGGGGTAAGCAACTGAATTACAACCAAAATCCAAATGAAACAAGATTGGCGCGTGGTCAGAATATAAGGATATTCTACCTAGGAACAAAATATGACCGTGTCAACTAGGAGAGAGTCGGAAACACACACTTTGTCCAATATTTTTTGAATATTCTCCACACCACTCTGACCATTTTTCCAAGTAGGAATGACTTCCGAAGGTCGAATGTCAACCAACTGATTCTTTGCCAAAAGATTTTTGAAAAATAATGCTAAGGAATATGGCAAAGCCACTGTCCCCCAAACTTCCACTGGGCCCAAGGAGAAGTTCATATCCTTGCCCAGGATAAAATTAGGTTGTGCTAATATCCCAAAAGCATCCACACGCTCCCAAAACTGTCTTCTCTTTGAACACGGGCCATAAACATTAATAAAAGTGAAACTCCTTTTAGCCGAGATGTATATATCTGTCAATAATAGTCCACCAACACAAAGAAAAGGATTTAGATAAACAACATTTGAGTCCCGTGCAACAAGGAGTCCTCTCAACTTTCCAACAACATTGGCTGCACAATTCATCCATGACAAACACAAAGAATTCATGAAAATTCTCGCGTTATCTTCTGCAACTAAAGTCTCCTGAAGGAAAAGTTTACTTGAATTATTGAGTTTCATCAATCTCCTCAAAGAAGGCAATTTAAGGGGGCCTCCCACCTCTCTAATATTCAGGGAGAGGAGGATCATGACTTATCCCTAGCTAGGGATTTCATGCCTCTAAGCAACCCTGAGTCTAATGTAGTACCAGAATGTTGTTCCAAGACCAAAGGTAAAGAACCTTACTTCTTCCTAGCACTGCACGTTTTGATCGGGGATATTTCATGTCCCAATCCTCGCGACCACCCTAAAGTGTTACATTGACCACCATCCCCCAATGGATTACTAGGATCCCTATCAACCTGGGAGACACCTACTTGCGCTTATAAACCCCAATAGGAGGTTAAGGGTGTTTTAAGTGGAGAGGTATTTTTGGCCATGTGCTGAGACGTGGAAGCTAGCTCTGAAGACAAGACAGACACATGATGTGTCATGGTCAATGAGTATGTCATAGAAGTGGCAACTAGGGAAGGGGTGGAAGAGACACTAGGAGGATTAGGGTGTGTATCAAATAGTGAGGGAAAGTCCAAGAAGACCTAAACTTCCATATTGTCCAGGCTAGTCTGTTCCCCTAGAGGAGAAACATCCCCAGTAACAATAGATGGGTAGACATTCGAAAAGGAAGAAACCAAGAAACCCCATTCCCATAATGAAAGCTTCAAAAAAAAATTAGGACAATAGGATTTCATCTTACCTAAAAAAGAGTTAGAGTCTAAGGTTTTGTCATCATCCAAGAAGCATGTCACCCCATCATCCAGTGCATCTGGTGAATCCTCTGGCAAATATTCAATAGGAGTTTATGTATCTGAGAGGTCATCAAAAGAGAAAGCTCCAGCCCCAAGAGTACAATATTTATGGAGGTGTCCTGTCCTTCTACAGTTAAGGCACCAGAAAGGTAGACCTTGGTAGTCTAGATTTTGAATAACAACCTGACCACGCCACTCGATATCAATACTATCCATAAGTCCTACATGCAAGTCCAGTTCTACAAGAATATGAACCACGCGCTTGTCTTCTGACCATAAACCCTCTTCATCTAGCTTTAAAAATCTCCCTAAAAGATTTCCTATAATCGACAGAGCAGGTTTATTCCAAAGGTTTAGTGAGAGCCCAGGTAGAAGTACCTACACATATCTGTAACTAAATTAATCCTTATAAGGATCAAACCCTGTCCTCTACTTCTTTAACATCAAGTTGCGCCCTTCAAAATCCCAAAAACCTCCTCTAATGAGATTAGCATCCTCTGGGCTCTTAAAAATCAAACTAAACCAACCACAGGGAAGTAAGGAAAATTGAGGAGAATACCCAATAATGGGAACCCACGCCTTCTTCATCCATTCCCCAAGAGTGATGGTGGACCTTGTCTTGTTTGTGATGCTTCCAATAAGAGCACAAAGAGATAACCTACAAGTTTCCGCTAAATCAATGTCCATACCTATCATCAGGAATTTGCATGACTTTTTTGGTTTGCAAGCTCTGACTGTTCTCTTATGGTTGTAATATTTCACACGCAGTGCCTCTTTCAGCGAGCCTATCCCTTCCTTATCCAACTGCTTAGAGAAAAAATTAGGTTGTATAACATTACCAGTCTGAGTAACATTGAAATTGTTAACAAATTTTATATCCTTCCCCCGCTTATCCACACCACTAAGTCTTGGTTGTTTTGAACTAGTGAGCTTGTAGCCTGGAGGGACTAACAACAAAGGCTTGTGTGGTAAACTGCTAGTTGGTAAAGATGCTAGAGAGTTATTAGGTGGTCGTAATATCGCATTTAAAACTCCACCACCCTTATTTAAGTGGCATAACTCATCCAGAGTCTTAAAGAGATCCTCCTGATCCCACTCCTCCTCGTCCAGGGTGCCCATCCTATCAATATCCTATATAAACCAATCTCGTCAAGTGTCTTCAGTCCTTGACTCTGCCACTCACACTGCACATGGTAGGACCCCCAAATATCTGATCCCAAGGGTAAATACGACAAAGGAAAAGTCATTAATGAACTATAGGATGATTCAATCATTCATTAAAACCATTCATGATGTAGTCTATCACCCTCTGCCTCGGAAAAGGCCTTTGCGCTAACCTCCTGGTCTTAAGGATCATTCTAATTCCACCTTAGAGCCGAAGCAACTCTTTGATCCTTCCTCAGAATCTCTAATAAAATCAACCCACAGGGATTTTATGCTCCTTACAACCTTTAGGCCCGATCGCTTTTCCGTTCATAATAGAAAAATAAAATTTCAGGTTTCGGGGTTTCACAATCCCCGATGTCGCAAACCTTTGCCTTCCCGATTTCCGGATCTCCAATATCCTGAGATGCTTCAACTTCTGCTAGTCCCCTGGACTAGACTTTTGGGTCCTTATGACCTCCCCTTTATATGACCGCAGTCCTATCTCCTTTCGGGATTTCAGGGTTTCAAATGACGAAATGCATTTTCCCTCTATTATTCCGATCTCCCGAATTCCGATATCTCGATATGACTTCCTTTTCGGGACTTTCCCTGGAAGTCGAGATTGTTTCCACACGTCCTCAAAGATGGACGGTCCTCGCCACTTCGCAATTTTAGGAAACCAAATTCCTTTGGGTTCTTTCCCACGAGACTCTCGAAATTCCGATTCCTGACCTCCCGTTATGACGAGATGACGTCAAATGGGCCCCATAATGGAGCTTTCCTCCTTATCGAGATTTTGGACTTCGCAGTTCTAAAATGTAAGTGTTTCCTGTCTTAAGGATTCACGAAACAACGAACCTCGACTTCTTGGATTTCCAACATGCGTCCCAAATGGATGGATGGTTTAGATCAAACCTCGGACTTCGCCAAATGAAAATTCAAAAATACTCACTTATGTGACTCTCGGTGCCCGGATCTCCGAATTGGATGATCGCACAACATGCATCCTTCCTTAGATCCACGGTTGTAATCCTTTCTCTATTTTGGGACTCAAAAGGTCTCGGACTCTTGGTCTATAGACTTCTGAAATGTCGATGGCTCTCAATCCCTGCCACGTGTCCCAACAGATGGACGGTTCTAATTTGTTTTGGGGTTTTCACTATGGATTTACCCGATCTCTTGTCCATAGGACTTCCGATATTCCGAACTCCAACACCTCAATATCCCGATACCTTTCGAAACCTTCACTCAGCTTGAGAGGGTTTAAACCCCGTGCAACTCCTGTCAGGTCGGATGGTTGATGAGTATCTAAGTGAAGATCCGACGGTTCACAATATTCTAAGCTTGCACCCTGGCAACCCAATCATAACCTCCTCACTTCTTTGTCAGATCAGACGGCTAACGGGATTTCACTAATTCTCTACTGAGAATTTTGACCATCTGTTTCTTCCCTCTAACAATTTTTGAGAAGTGAACCAAGGATTCTTCCCCGGACTTATCCACTTGTAGCAAAAACTTCTGATGCCTTCTAATCACTCAAAATGCACCAACTCTTTGTACTGCCTTCAATAATTTCAAAGGCTTTATCCTTCCTGAGCTTTCTCACAACTTCAAGTCTTAAAGAAGACCCTTGCATGCAATCCTTGCGGTAACCTCCAAACACTTGAAGTGTTGAATGCTCTTCGACCTTGCGCACACTCTACAGCAGTGGTCTCTCAATACTTTACTCAGGTTCGAAACTCTGATATTTTCCTCGGTCTGCACACTCCTTGCACGACTCCTGTGCCTAACTACACCTCTATGTGAATGAGGACAAAAGCTATCTAGTCTGAGATTTCAGAGACAACCCTCTGAACACCTTGTCAACGCACTCCTTGCGGACAATTCAACTGCACTCCTTGTAGGAACTCTTGCCTAGATAAAGAAACAATTGAAAATCATTCCTCTTACTCTCTCCCTCTCTCTTATATTTCAAACATTCAACAAGAAATCCTTCATACATAGCATAAAAGAAAATGTACAACATAAAGAGTAAAACATTCATGAGCATAACATTCAAAGATGCATACACAGAGAATATATGAACATCATGAGTCTGAATCACAACTTTCTCGTATTAGTTCATAACTTCTGTACATGGAGTTTGCTACACAACTCTCTCTCTCTGTTCCTCCTCTATGCTCTCCTACTTTTCTTCATCATAATGTTACAATACAATAATGAGGGTGTCTATATTCCATTTTCCCTCTCTCATTCTAAACTATCTAATCTATGCATTAAATCTATCTACTAACATAAATTCCTTCTTAGTCCTTCAGACGAGAGTGGGTCGCTCAAGGTCTGATTACAATCTATTAGTACACCTCTCCTTAACTATCACATTTAAGTTTGGCGCATCCAACCTTCAAAATTTTGTAAACAATATATCATGTGCTCAAAATGTGTTTTGGTTGCCCCACGCTCGCTTAACATTGGTGATGCTCTTGCATCATACTCCCTCACTTGAAAATTTTCATGGGATCCTTTCCATGAGCTCTCACATGGTCTGTCCATGCTTTTGAATCTCTTCTTCATTTTCCCAGCAGGCATCTTCAACTGGATGTCCTTTCCACTTGACCAAGTATTCAAAGTATTCCCTTCGTCTGGTCTTCTTGCCGACCCTTTTGTCCAGTATGTGCTCCATCTGTGGCTTTTCTGCAACTGGTATCTTCTTTTTCCACTGAACCTCTGACTGTTCATCATTTGTTCCTACTTCCTCAACTTTGTATGGGTACAAATCTGAGACATTGAATATCGGAGAAATTCCGATCCCATCGAGTAATTCAATATCATAAGTATTTGCCCCAAATTTATTCGAGATCTTACATGGTTCGATCTTCTTCATCTTCAGTTTATTATATGTTATCTTCGGGAACCCTTCCTTTCTCAAATGTGCCAGAATTAGATCACCAACCTCAAATTGAAGTTGTCTTCTATGCTGATCTTCTCTACGCTTATATTCCTGGTTTGAATTCTGCAATCGCTCCTTCACCTGGCTGTGAAGTTCTTTCATCACCTCGGTGAATTCTTCTGCACTAGCACTCCTAGCCATAGTCTGTTCTGAATCCCTCAATTCAGAAATTCCCCTCAGCTATATGCCATAGTGTAACACCCTGTTTCCCCCCAGTTTGTAAATATAACTGGACTGGCCAAGGACTATGGAAAACTCATAAGTATGAATATGTGATGTAAATGGACCTACAGGAAGAGGTCAATGAATGTGAATAAATTTTTGAATCATTCCAGAAGTACTCAGAGGGGATGTGTAGAAAAGAGACCACGATGGCAGTGGAAGGCACCTGAGAAGGTGGCGTTAACTTCCACCGAGAATTAAATACCGTATTTGGACTCCACTGGCCCGGAGAACCAAAAGCGACTTGTTGGCCCTGAAATTCAATGCCTCGCAGGCTGGTAGGCGGATGGATTGATGAGGGATGGGATGGTGAACCGCCCATCTGTAGAGCTGTCAAGCCTGACTAGCGCGAGGGTAATCGTGCCACACGCAACCTCGCGAGAGGATAAGGTGTATGGCAGAGACGATTGAAAGGGTAGACGCGAGGGGAAATCTAGAATTACGTAGAGTGAGTGATAGCAGAGAGGAAGGATTGCAACCTTCACTCTTGGTCACTGGAAGATAGAGAGACGTAGTCTCAGAGCATCGTGGTCTCAGCTCGGGGGTGGCTAGTGGTAAATCCATTGGGAGTCGTTGAGCCTACGGTTGGATGGAAATGAGCACCCCTCTCACTAGTTGCACCCACTTTTGGTGTTATTTCTGATAAGTGTTATATGTATATTGCATATTGAAATTCATAGACTGGTATATGTATATATATGCTCATAGAACTGTGAAATTGTAAATGATTTCAGTGTTATATTGTCGATGCAGTGTCTGAGAAGAATGAATAGTTATATGCTTATAATAGAGGGAACCATGCTTGATTTATGTTGATAAATGGATTTGATTATGCATGAGCTGAACCAAGTCAGACTTCCAGTCCACCCTCGGGAGTTTGTTTCCCTTTGTCTGTTTCCCGGAATGCCTTGGATTAGATCTCTTCACAGAGATTCCCTTCTTAGAAAGGTTTACCAAGAACCTGGAAAAAGGACCTGAATGTGCAAGTCTTAGCAACCCTGTATGAAGAGGAAAGACCCTCTTAAAAATCCCGAAGTAGCACCGTAAGGATAAGTATTGATCAATAGATGAGATCCTGTCAGGGAACCTGCGGTCATTCAAGATCGTTAAATTGAAGGAATGAATGAGGGAGTTAATGCCTTAACCCTTTTTCCTCTATCTTCGTGAATAGCAAGGAAATCCCAATCATAGACCCCCAGGATCCATGAGAACATCTGGACCATTGGTTTTTCCCACGTCCAAAGAGTAGTAGGAGAGGGAATGGCATCGGGACCGATCTAAACCATCAGATCTTAGCTAGGAATCCCGACATTTGTTAGATCTATAGGGAGATACACGAGGGTTAAGCCTCGTGAATAGGGGAAAAAAGGATCAGAGTCGTCCATCCGAGGAGGATAGGTGGCAGAGATCCAGGGAACTCGTGAACTCGGAGGTTCGCGAGGTAGGAGTCCAAAAATTGGATGCTCCAAGTCACGAATGGCGAAGCACGAGAGGATTAGAGTCGTCCATTCAAGGAGGACAGGTGGCAGAGATCCAGGGAACTCGCAAACTCAAAGGTTTGCGAGGTAGGAGTCCAAAAGTTGGATGTTCCAATTCATGAATGGTGAAGTCATGAGAGGATCAGAGCCGTCCATCTGAGGAGGGCAGGTGGCAGAGATCTAGGGATCTCATGAACTCGGAGGTTCGCAGGGTAAGGGTCCAAGCATTTGGTACTCCCAGTCGCGGGACGTGAGGAAGAAGGGTAGCCGTTGGATATGGGTCATAGGAGAACCGTCGGATCTACATGTAGGATCATGTATCGGGGTTTCGTAGGTTGAAGCCCATGATCTTGGCAACAAAAGCTGCAAAGTCGTGAAGCACGATATTCTGATGAGATCAGAACCACCCATTATTTGGGATGTGTGTCAGGAGATCCCGGAAGTTGGGGAATCGGAGAATCGGAGTTTCCGATCACAAAGAAATCTTTTCATACGAAATCGTGACCCACGATTTATTGACAAGATCAGAACTGTCCATTGGGTGGAACACGTGTCAACAGATCCTGAAGAGTCGGAGTTTGGGACATCAGATTTTCCGGAGGTAAGAAACTCCCACACATTGGAATCGCAATCCACGATATCCCGATGGGAGAGCCGTGTGGGCCACAATGGGAGATAGTGGAGGACAGGTGTTACCATATCGGGGTTTGAGACTTGGAGAGTTCCGTGAACTAGTGCAATGGGAATCACGATATCCCAATACACGATTTCCTGATTTGTCACAGGAGTGTGGGTCACAGTGGAGGACAGGTGTCGTGTGCATTTTCGTATCGGTATATCGAGAGTCGGGGATCCACAAGGTAAGTTGCATATGACAGTGAAAACCCCTAAATCCCGATGGGAGTTATGACTATGGTCATATAGAGGAGGTCATGCGAACCAAGAGCTTAGCCTAGAAGGCTAAATGGGTATTTAAGCACGTTGGAATTTTTGAAGACAAAAACCCTGATAGAAAAAGGACGTAATACCACAGTCATGTATAGAGAGACGGGTAGGTGAATGGAAGACCTGTTGGATCGGGGGTTGGCATTTTTGTTGCTAAAAGCTCTGGGGATTGTCATTATTGAGAAATCAACGAAAAACTTTGATTTTTAGTAGTGGGTATGTTACAAAGTGGTATCAGAGCATGGTTACAACACTCGGCCTGATTGGGCTCATGCACCAGTCGCGCACAAACCTCGTACGAAACACTCCTATGAGGAGTAACCCCCTGACTTAACTATCTTGACCGGGATTAAAAACTTGGAATATGAAAACCCGACTGTGTATGCATGTGAAAGATTTATGAAATTATGCGCAAATTATAAAATGTATTTAACTCTTGACTAATATCCAGC